>CM048820.1:46503789-46745713 GCA_026586065.1 Dioscorea zingiberensis
TATCTTTTATAGATTGTTGACTTGATTACTTGCCAAATCTTGGTGCCCATGGAGATTCATATTTTGTCATTGGATAACTTAGTATCCAAGTCCTCATCTTAGTAGTCTCGATCACGCTACATGTCCATGGTTATTTTAATTACCTCACAACACTATCTAATTAAATTCTAACAATTAATTAAACAATCATTAAGAGAGTTATAAGATATGCTTATAAATAAATAAAAAAACTTTTACATATATTTTTTTAAAAAAATATATCTCATTAAAAATATTTCTGAAAAATATAACATTGTAGGCTTTTAACTAATTGTTTGTATAGGATTTGAATTATATTGTTTTTATATGTCTTGCTTCTATTTTCATAGGGTATAATTTGGAAATAGACGAGGTTGTTTGAGAAAAAAAAATTGAAAGTTTATGAAGTATAAGAAATTCAAAATACAATTTAAAGATTATTAAAGAATAAAGCTCTATTAGTCTCTATTTGACTAATGAGATATTTTTACATATACTTTTAATGAGATATTTTTCTTGGGATGTTAATTTTACTTACAAATAATATATAGAAGTTTGTTTTTAATATATCCATGAGCTTGTCACATAACTCCCCTAGTTGTTACAATTTCATTAGACCCAAATGGTTTGATCTTTCTCCGGACCTCGTATATAATAGGTGTTTTATAGCAACGGTTGCCCTTTTTGGAATTTCATTAGAAATTTAAAATTTTTTGGAAATATTTATATATATATTTTTAATAGAATTTTGTACAAAAAAATTAATTGGAGAAAGAAAAAAATGAGAGACACGTAAAGTGAGGGCCCCAAAATATTCACTATATTTGAATAAACCTACTGTTTTACACTAGAAAACATAATTTGTTCTATTTTTTTTTTTAATAAATGATGTTATAGTGAGTTTTTTTAATGAGAATTGCCCTGTTTCGATATAACATAATGTTCCGTAACTAGATCCAACATAAAAAAAAAAAATTAGAGAATAAAAGTTGCATAAGAGGTACAAGAAAAATATATATATTTCAGAAACATTATAAGAATACTTTTTTTAATATACATGCCAAAAATTTATTTTAAAGAAATACATTCATATATATAGATCGTAAAAAGTCAAAAGGGTTAGATAAATAGAGAATAGAAATATATGGAAAATATCTATGTTGATATAATGATCAGTCTCCCCTTAGGCTCAACGCCAATTATGATCAATGATTGTTGATAAGTGTTCAAATGAGCATCATTTATATATGAAATTCATGCATATTACTTTAAGTTTTGGAGGAATGTTGGCCCGCTTGTACTTAAAATGGCTTTGTTTTTGTAAACAGGGCAGAAAATAGCAATTCCAAGAGAAAGGAAGCGTTTTCGAGAGAATGCGGGCCAAAATAAGCGGAACCGAGCAAAAGGACCGTCCATACGGAGTCCCACCCGTATGCACCTGGAGATTTCTACGGACCCCCGAACGGACTGATAGGACCCCGTATACGGGGACCTGAGGAGTATACGACCCCGTATGGTACTCTGTATGGGAGTCCGTATATGGGGCCGTACGGGGCCGTATGGATCGTATACTGGGTCGTATATCGTAAAGCTGCAGCTGCGATTTCGGCCGAACCGAGGGTAAAGTCAGAAAATAAACCCAAAACCCTAGTGTGGGGTATAAATACAAAGGCTAATTAGGGTTTTTGGGCATCTTGGAGTGGATTGGAGCCAAAGCATCAAGGTTTGGGGGGAGATATTCATCATCTTCTCCATCACCAAGGAGGAGAGGATTGGAGGACTTCTCCCATCAAAAGGGCTCAAGAAGGAGAAGAAGGAGCAAGAGAGGAGCAAGGGATCATCATTAGGGGTTTTCTCTCATGAACTCTATGTTTGCTTTCTCTTTTGGCATGGATTGTTGCTCTCCATTGATGGAGAGCTAATCTCTTGATACTTGGGTGTTGATGAACCTTTGGATTATGTTTAATTGATATTGTCTCTTCTATGTTGACTGCTTGGTTGAATGCATTGTAGTCTATTGAATGTTATGTATGGTGGTAGCATTAATCTCTCTCTACATTGCGAGCCCGAGAGGTTTCTATAGTCCATATGGAGATCGAGCGCCTCCCCATGTGTAGAAAAACTTCAATAGAGAGGGCTAGGAGTACACGGGGCCCGGGTACTAAGGCGGCGACTCCTTTAGATGTCCTATTCCCTTAGTCCTTCCAAGAGATAGGTTCCTAGAACTTAACTAGTAAGGGCACTAGGTTGAGTAATCACCCTCGGCGAGGGATGAAATCACATTAGGAGCCCTTGGCCAATGATTCACCAAGAATTAACATAGAGAGCATTATCCATATCTAAGAGAATCCAAGGGGGATTCAATCACCCAAGTATCCCCTTCATCGATTGATTGTCTTCAAGGTCAATTTTACTTGTTAATTTGCACTGTTACTGTTAGAATTAGGTTTAGTTATCACCAACCAAACTTGATCGACTAGATAATATATGAATAGCCATTACTGGTACTTCCTTTCTCCCTGAGGATCAACAACCCGACATTTGTCCACTTTATTACTTGATTCGACCCGTTCACTTGCGGATTCAACGCATCAATTGTTATGTGTTTCATAAGGTTGAGTGATGAACAGAGAGGGAAACGCTAATGATGGCCAGAGCGATCACTTAGGTAGGAGCCTACACCGAACGAGTGTACAGTAGCTTGATCCGTGCTCTCCTAGCTCAAATGTGCTAAGAAAGAGATAATAAAGGTAGGCCTCATACCGTGGGGTGGCTCCGATGCCTAAGTCAGTGAGGATCTCACCTGAGAGAGAAAGAGAGAGAGAGAGAGAGAGTTCTTCAAAATTATCCTGCGTTTCGAATTAGCTCCTTCTTCTTTATACTCTGATCCCTCGGGGTTAGTTGTCATCGCATCCTGTCTTCGTCCCATCATGACGAGGGATTTTCCTATTGTACATCTCACCCTCTGCCATAACACTTATCCTCCACCATACTATTGTCCTCTCCCCTGACCAAAGTCGCCACCTCTACACCCAAGGGGGATGTTTGGCTTGGGGATTTGTGCTACTTACTCGAACACTTTGGATGGAGCCATGTGTTAGTTCAAATTCGGCATGGTCAGCTTTGGTCGACTTGGGAACTCAAGCCCTAGATTGGGTTAATAGGGGTTATAATCATAAGCAAATCTTTGTGTGGCAACATAGCGAGGCTGAGATGTTTTGGCCTAGGAGAGTGGCATGGTCGAGATATCCTGGCCGAAAATAAGAGTCCTCAAGATTTGGGTGGTGTGGCGAGGTCGAGGTCACGTACCCCTTAGAGCGTCGAGCCACCCTTACCGGTAGGCACGTCTTCTCGTTTTTCGAAGTGTCCCATCTGAAAAGGTGCGGTGTAGTGTGGCGGGAGTAATCATGGGCGTAGCTTTCATGACCCATGTGTCCTAGATCCGCAGGGGTATCATTTCGCAAGGCAATCTAGACCATTGAAGCCGTTCCGACCATTTAGAGGATCACTTTCGAAGATTCAAAAGTGGAGAAGGGACAAGCTAGGGTTTTCTTTCTTACCTTGCATGTCTGTCTTTTGTAAGCTGCTTCACGAGATCCCCTTGCTCTCGTCACCAGCTTCCTTGTGATTCCTTCCTCACTCATCAAGGTAATGGAGGTTCCACCCTTAGCTTCTAAGCCAATGGGAATTGGGGTAGGATCTTTTTGCAGTATCCTTGATTCCGATGAGCTCCAATAGATAATCGACCACTTTGTCGTTTCCTCTTCTTCTTTTACTTGTAGGCTTCCATCCCCTTCAGAGTGAGCACATTCTCCTCCTGTTGGAGAGATAGCCATTTACTTAGACTCCTTGTATGCCAGCCTTAGGCTCCCTTTCCCTTCCTTGTTCCAAGAGATTTTAGATTTCTATAAGGTTTGTCCTTTTCAATTGGAGCCAAACTCATAGAGAATCCTCTGCGTGTTTGTCATGGTTTTCAATAATTTTGGCTATTGGCCAACCCTTCATTGGTTCTATCTTCTATTCGTTTTAAGGTCTCATTCATGTTCTGATTGGTTTTACTTTTCCGCTCGGAACAATAGGTCCTTTTTATGCAAAGCTCCGACCTCTTTGCATGAGTGGAAGGAAAAATTTTCTTTGTGTCACACGACCCCGCATGGAACTTCCCGACCTTGTGGGAAGCTCCAAACCTAGACACCTCGTATAGGTCCAAGCTAACAATCATTAAGTTGGCGCAATTAGAAGTTCTCTGAGGTCTATCGTTAGTCCCACTCAATAGGTTAAGAACGGCAGAAAACCTAAGAAAACACGGCCTTTTCCTAGCTATGGGTAGGATGTCTTTGTGTCTGACCCTTTGTGAAGGATTAGATCATGTACTAACCTGTTTGTTCTATGTTTGCAGGTGACACTATGGACCTCCAGAGCTTGATCAACTCAATTTTGAATGAGCATGCAACTACTCCCTTGAGCTCGTCTCAAAGAGGGAACTCTGCTCAAGGAGCCAAGCCGATCAAGAAGAGGGCACAGAACCCACAATAGCTCCCCATACCGGCCGAATTGCCCTTTCCGGCTTGGACGAGCAATTGAGGTCCCCGACTGACGCCCTTGTCATCACCTAAAGTGTTGGTATATGAAATCCCTGGCCCTGAGGTGACCCAAACCGAGGTTACCGACGCTTAGGTGGAGCGGGCCAAGGACTTAGTCCTTGGGATGGTTGGTGCTAACTGAGGCCCCAACCCCTTGAGCAGCATAAACCAAGTCCCCAATCTTCGGGGGATAGGAAGTCAAGGCCTCCAGACTAGAGAACCCCTACCTTTCTTAAGGTCAACCCTCATCTTCGGTTTATCCTCAAGAGAAATCGCACTTTGATGACACAGTGGCGGTGACCAAGGCCTTTGAAGACATCAGCTGGAGGGTGACTAGGTGAGGCTTTGAAGCCTCGAGGGATGAGTTGGCATCCAGACTTACACTGGCCGAGATTATAATAAGTATTTTTTTCAACAAGACTGTTCTCATTTCTTTTCATGGATCTTCCGTGTGATAACTAACTTATTGCTTCTCCATGTAGTTTGGTTTGTTGATGACACATACTGTCATCCGCTTCTGAGATGAGGCTACCCATATAAACCCTTGCAGCAAGCTCCAGGAGAAAAATGAGGTCGAAATCATCGAGCTCAAGGGCAATATCTTTGAGCTAGAGCATTTGAATGTTGGCTTTTAGGCGAGGATCAGGTCTGCAAATGAAGACAAGGCCTTGGCCATCCGCGAATGGAGGTGGTGCAAGATTCTATTGTTGACAACGCAACAGAATACCAACGAAGTCCAAGGGAAAGTTAGGTCACTTGAAGAGGAGAAGATGGCCGTCGTTGGTGAATTAGTGGCATGTCGAGTTCTCCTCATTCCTATCAGAAGTACGCTGAAGACCTAAGAGAAGGGTATAATACGCTGAAAACCTAAGAGAAGGGCATGAGGCCCTGATAGAGTAGAGAGTCAAGGTAGACCTTGAACTGGCGATCGTCACCTATAAGGCCTCCTATGAGTTCTAGTCGGAGCTGGACGACCTCAAAGAGAAGGTCGTCAATGACTTCCAAGGGTCGAAGCCCTTATGTGATCTGCTCTGGAATGAGCGAAAGGAGGCGGTGGATAAGGTTATTACGGACTTTTGGGGCTTGGCAAAGTTCTTGGGCGTTGCTGCGGCCAACGTGAAAGGAGGTTTCACCATCTTCCAAGAGCTGGCCCATACCCATCTTGAGCTTGACCTTGCGGCCATCGACTATCGTAAGGCTCTGAAGAGGAGTAGCTTGGGAGAGAACCAGTGCAATCGAGGACAAGGATACCTAGTCGTCCGGATGAGTCAAGATCAAACGAAGTTGAAGCCGACTGCCACGTTGTCACCGGATAGCCCTTATTTCTAGATTTTTGTACTTGTTTCTTTTTTTTCTTTGTATGTAAGCATTTTGCAAGTTTATATTTGGAGATGAACTTTGTTACTTACTTGTAGTACCATTTGCTATTGCCTTAGATTGGAACCTCGTAAAACTCACAAGTTATCCTTGGTAGTTAAGCTTAGTTAATTGAATCCGGACTTTAGTTGTCCCTATGTTCACGCATTCTTGTGACACTTCTCTAAGTTAGACTTACGCCTAAGGTACCTTCATGCTTGAGGATCTCTAACACTTGTCTTTCTAAGTGTCCCTTTGTGGGTCCTATAAAAGGAAACTCGCGAAAGAATTTAGGTTGCCTTACTTTGAAGGGGACGCCTAAAAGATTTGTTCATGTTGAGCATAGAATAGGGCGCTCTAAACCAAAAAGCCACTTTGTTGAGGCCAAGTTTTAAAAGAGAGGCCGCTATGAAGAAAGCATTACTTGGAATGTCGCTTTCTTCTTAACATCCTCATCGTGGAATCGCTTTAGTGTGCTCTTTATATGCCCTCATATTCTCATATGCATCCTTACACCATTTGTCCAAATTTCAGCTTGTAGCTTCCATCTTTATCCTTCCTAATCTAAATCAAAGTTCAAGAATTTGGTTGCCTAATATGCTCGATGTTCCAATCTACATGTAAATGCCATGCCTTACCATAAACTAGTCGGTACGGGGTTCTCCCGATCGGGGTCTTTTATGTTGTCCTGTTTGCCCAGAGTGCGTCGTCCAATCTTTTTTGACCATTCTCATCTGTTATATTGGACCATTTTTCTAGAATTCACCTCAATTCGCAGTTAGATACTTCTACTTGGCCTCTTGTTTGGGGATGATACAGAGTGTCTACCTTGTGTGTTATCTCATATTTCTTGGGAATCTTCTTAAATTGGGTGTTGTAGAAGTGTTTCCCTCGATCATTGATGATTCCTAGCAGAGTGTCAAATCAGGAAAACAACTTCTTAAGAAATTTGACCACTACTCTAGTAGCATTTTGATGCAAAAGAGCCTGAGCTCGAGTCAGATGCAGAGTTATCTGACTCGACTATGTAGGATCTAGGGTATTACGAGGTGGTAGATTGATGTAAAGGTGGGAAGTGATCGAGCCAGCCCAATTGGGGTAGTTTTGGGTACGGTTCGGTGTTTTTGTAGTGGACCATGGTTTCATCCCCAAATTCAGCTGTTTTTCACATCAAATCTTTGATTTTGCTATTTTTAATAATAATTCAAATGCCAATTTGAGGCATGATTTGATTATGATTTACTCTAGGATTTTGGTTGCCCTTTTAGTTTGATTTGAATTTTCAATTTTTAATAATTTCAGATTTTTCAATTTTGGGCAAAATTACTGAATTTAGGAGATTCTAGGATTTCGAGGCTATTTAGTTCGGTTTGTGGACTAGCTTTAGTTTCGATTGTTTTTTGAATGAAATTTGATTGAACTTCAAAGGTATTCTCTGGTTCTTTTGGTTTTCTTTGTCGTCTTCCTTGTGATACCCTTGTTCGGTGAGCTCGCAGGTTAATCACTACCCCGCCCGACGTCATATTTGTTGATAATGCTTGAGCTTCCTCCCATTTTGATACATAATCTACATTAGAATGTACTTGTTGCCATTTGAGTTAGGAAAGGGTCTTATAAAATTAGTTCCGCATACATCAAATACCTTTCACAATGTTGGATTGGGTTTCTTTGGTTCATCTCATCCCACTTGGAGATATTTCCTCGCTCATTGGCATCTATCTTAAGTCTATATACAAACTTCTATGTGTCTTGGAATATGGTTATTAGAAAATCATGATGCCAAACACCTACTCACGTCCCGCTATAATGTGAAATGCCCCCCCCGCTCCTCGCTGGGTCCAACAGAATAACAATAGGTTAAGATTTCCATCGTTTTCTTACAGATGTGCATCTTTGAATCATTTGGCCTCAAAAAATTTTTGTACAAATATGGGTCCTCCTACAAGTAATTCTTCAAATCCGGAAAGAACTTTCTTCTTCTTTTTGCAAACAATCATGTTGGAAGCACTTTTCCCACTTTCGTAATTGGAGTTTAAGTCCGCAAACCAGTGGAATCTTTATTCCCGCTTGTTCATCCATACGATAAAGTTGTTCATCCGGAAATGCATCATCTACTTCCCTTTCCCTCACCTTTTCTTTAATAGACCCTTCTAATCATTAAGCAGGTGATCATTGCCAACATTCTCGCATCCTCGCTTGTCCATAATCTCAAGATCAAATTCCTGCGAATAAAATACCCAACGATTGTGGGTTTTCTAGGTTTAGCATCGGACTTATTTAATAAATATCTCAATGCGGCCGGCTTCCATAAAATAATGATTTTGACAAAACTAAATAAGGGCAAAATTTATCAAACACATAGATCAACGCTTTCAAAGTAGTTCTTTCTCCTGTGGTAGTGTAGTTACTCTTTGGCGCCCGCTTAATGTCTTGTTGGTATAGTAGATAGGTCCCAAATGCTTTTTCCCCGTGTGTTTGTCCTAAAGCTGCTCCCACTACAAAATCATTTGCATCACACATTAGTTCAAAGAGTAAATTCCAATATGGGGCTACTATGATTGGAGCATTCACTAATCTATCTTTCAAAACATTAAATGCTTCCATGCATTCATTCATGAAGTCTAAGGGTGCATCTTTTTCTAACAACTTTATCAGTGGTTTGGTGATTTTTGAAAAGTCCTTAATCAAATCAAATATAAAACCGCATGTCCTAGAAACTCCTAACAACTTTGGACTCGACACTAAAGGGACAATTTTCAATAGTCTCACTTTTTGCTCTATCTACCTCTATGCCATGCCTAAAAAATTTTATGTCCTAGAACTATAACCTTCTGTGGACCATAAGTAACACTTCTTTCAACTTAAGACTAAGTTTGTTTTTTCGCAAAATGTTTGTAATATTTTTTCTAAAGGTTATGGCATGAATCGAATGAATCCCCAAAGATAGAAAAGTCATCCATAAAGACCTCCATAATATTCTCTATGAAATCATCATTAGACATCATAGCCAACGCGTTGAAAAGTAGTAAGATGTGGAATTACATGCACCAAAAAGGCATTTGACGATAAACAAATGTACTATATAGGCATGTGAAAGTTGTTTTCTTTTGGTCCTCAGGGGCGATGGGGATTTGTAACACCACATCCTCGCTGCCTAGGAAACAAGATAGCACATGTGACCCTCGACAGTTGCTCCAACATATGATCGATGAAAGGTAGTGGAATGTGGTCCTTTCTCGTGTGTCGCATTGAGCTTCATGTAGTCGATGCACACCCCCATCCAAATGACGATCCTTACTGGGAACAACTCATTCTTTTCATTGTGGCGCACTACTACATTCCGCCTACTTCTTGGGTAGTACTTGGACACTGACTTACCCAAGCATTATCCGAGATAAGGTAGATCACTCCGATCCAACAACTTTTTTCACCTCAAATTTTCACCACTTACTCTTCATGTTGGGATTTAGTCTCCGCAAGATTGAGGTTGTACTCATCGGGACTTATAATCATGGTATTGATCCTAATATCCATAATCTTCCATGCACAGCCAGCCCTCTTAAGTCTTTTTAGAAGTAATCGCCTAACAACTTCTCCTTTGTGGTGCCTCTAGATTGGATGATAATGACCGGAGGCTTGTTGTCTTATTCCAAGAAGGCATACTCGAAAGTGCTTCTAGTAGTTTCTTCAAATTTCCAAATCTAGAGAGGTTCCAAGATGATGGCTTCAGCTTTTACCCACGTCTCCTTGTCAAATTTCTTTACAAGGTTGGTTTCCCAAAAGCTTCTTCCTACCGCTTTCTTCCAACGGCACTTGCTCAGCTTTTGGTTCCTTGTGCTGTTTCAAGTTTGTCCAGATGTCTTGTTGAGGTTCCCCGACTTTTCACATCCAATCCAATCACATCTTTTGTGCCCGTGCGGAGATGGACATGACTTATTCTATGGTTTTGGCTTACAAACTGATAAGGAAACAAGGTTGGTTCACCAAAGAACTCGTGGTATGAATCGATCTATGCTTGCCTTGAATTTATTTTTCTCTTCCTCCAAAGCAAACTTTTTGACTCTTTAGACTCTCTCTCAAGCTCATCTCATTGTCAGAATAATTCCCTATCCCGACCACAGTTATTGTGGAATGTCACACGGTAAGCACCACTGAGCCGGAGTGCACGCACCCAAATAATGTCGCTTTAATGTAGACCCTGATGGCGAATTTATTATATAATTCAACTAATTAAACATAATTGAATAACAAAATATTTGAAATCTTATACAAACTTTTACAATCTTGCTGAAGCTGCTCTCAAAATTCTATACATTACATAAAGAGACATGCTATTCTCTCTCAAGCTTAAGTCGTGAGCCATCTACAGAGAACTCATAATCTCGCCTACGATTCAAAGACATACATTGCACTTTAAGCTTGAGAGAATCACTATACAAGGTACATCTATAAGATCAAATAAAATTGTATCGAAATAATGCTAATCAATTCATATGCATTATCTCTGTCGATAACATGCTAAAAGCACATGAACTCGGATAAATCCAAAACATGAAAACCTCCATGTTAACATGAATATAAACATGATCTTACAATCATTTTAGCAATGTAATCATTACCCTAGCTTCAATCGGGTTTGCTAACATAACAATTAATAAAGCAATCATATTCCAATATTAAGAAATCTGATCTGTACGGACTGTGCTCCCACAGAACCGTGAAGTCTAATCTGGAACGGCTCACTTAATCGAGGCTTCCTGCTGCACCGTAATCTAGGTCTAACTTAGTAACCGGGTTCTACGAATCAACCGTGCGCTTCCACGTAATCGTAGGGGTACGATCTGGAAAATCGCCCCTCACGTAATCGCGTTCTGCCCACGTAATCGTAGGTCTCGATCTAGGTAAAACCTGGTTCTCCACGAGCCGCTCCCGCGCGCAACGTAGGTCTAATTTTTAGTACAACTGGTTCTCTCACGGAACCGCATTGCTCCCACATAATCGTGAGGTCTGATCTGCAAAACCGATCTCTACAAGTCGCGGGTTCCCGCTGCACCCGTAGGTCACCGTCGAAGGGCCGCCTCTAGTCAGGTCACAGCTCAAATGATCAAGGCACGTTTCGTGAGCAATGAGATCACGATTCGGTAAAGCTCCTAGTTCGCCTGAGGATTTAAGATTCCCGAACATTCGAACAGCTTCAATTTCGAAGCCTCGAATTAATTTCGAAATAGTCGAGCTCGAAATAGTCGACTCGCATCGAGCTTTCACTGAAGCTCGAATTTAATATTAATATATTAATATATATGTAAATATTATTTAAAAAATCAATAACATTGAATAAAATTAGTAAAACTAATAAATATTATAATATAAGTGAATAAAAATATTTAATATTTTGCATTGATCATATAATATATAATATAAAAAATTAATTTATAAATAAGTTTTAATTTAAAACTAAATCCTAGATTTAAAAATTATAATTAAGTTCTTAATTTCGAGCCGAGCCGAGCCTCGAGCCAAATTAAAATCCAGCCGAAGCTCGAGCAAACTTATTCGGAGTTAATTTCGAGGCTACCGGTGCTCGAGGCTAGGCTATTTCGATCCGACCAGCCTCGGGCCACGTCAAGCCTCGGCCCAAGCGCTGTACGCTCTAGCCGCATCTACATCTCAAAACCCGGGTATGATCTGGGACATAAGTCCCGAGAGGTAGCGGACGTGTCTATGTCCCCCAATGAACCCTCGGTATGACACCGGCTTTTATCTTGTATTAATGTGCATGTTTACTGTCAATAGTTGGAAATACCTGCTTTGTCTTGATCATATTCTCATATATTTTCATTTACAACACATGTAATAAACAATAGAAAGAAGGCAGCTAGTTACACTATGATCATCCGCCGATTTCAATTAGTATCATTGCACAAACTTAGATATAAAACTCATAAAATTACGGATAAACTAAAACTTCGACAATCAAATCCAGATCGTAAAAACCATACCAATGTATAGTGAAATCACTCCACACGAGGTCCCTTGGTATCTTAAGCATTGACCCGAACCTCCTGCATTTGATGTTCCCCTACTCATTTCTCGTCCTATACAAGTTATAAGAAGTATGTATTTAATACACTTGTATTGCTTTAAAGGTTTTAACTACCCTCCTACAATTTCCATTTATAATAATAATATTAGAAATGTAAGATTACCTCTTAAGCTGTTTCTTACTTCATATTTAACACTTAGCTTAAATATTATAACTGTAACTCTTAATCTTCAATATTAAGGTTTCTAATATACACTTGGCTTTTATCCCCAAGAATGGTTTTACATATATCAATTTCATGCTTGACAGTGTAACTTATCTAATTGGATTCCATGTATTTGTATACAAGCCTAGAAGGCTCTAGCATGCTCTCGAATTATTTGGGCTACTTTCTTAAAGGCTCATTTTGATGCATTTGAATAGTTACCAATGTTTTGATAGGCATTTTATTAACTTCTGCTACAGGTAATTATTGTTTCCTTGGAGTTGGAAGCATCAAATAGAAGCCCCAACTACTTCCCCATTCCTCTTCAAACATGTTAACACACATCATCTTCCAATATTATAGTTCATTTTACCAGAGTTAGCGGGGCTAACATTATCTCTTCTTAGAAACACACCCCTTTGAATGGGAATTAAATTGGGTATGCTGCTCTGCCTGCTCTGCTACAGTGTTTCACTGCAGAAATCCTCTACTTCGCGATTGGATTTCTAACCTCTGAAGTGAGCTTTGAATTCTTCCCATTAATGATTACATACTTTTCCATAACATTAGCATTTCACTCTAAAAATAATAATCACATGGCTTCTACACTGAAAATTTGCATGTCTCTAATTAACATCTTGCTTTTCATTTCATGAAGAATTACTCCATCTTACTTCTCCAAGACATAACTTGAAATTAGGAGCGAGAAGCTTTTAATTAAAGCATTCCCTTGTCTAAGTTAGATATTACACATATTTCTTTAGTCATGCCTCAAATTAAAGTCTAAATAAGTACTAGGGTATTCTAATTCATGCTTCTACTATTGAGATATAAGAAAGAGAAATGCGCAGAAATCTGATAATTTCTTGAGTCTCAAGTAAAATACTGATATCTCCTACTTCGTAACTCGATTTGGCCAATTTAAGATTCATTAGGCAGCTCTTTCCTTGACCTTTCCTAATGGTATGTTTATACACTCAAATCGGAGGAGTAGAAGAGGCTAAACTGTCCTTCTAAAGTGACAGTAGGTAACATTTTTCAGAATGATGTTGTTTAAGCGATTCGAAATCGAACACTTGTTATGCCTTCTCCAATGCAACATAAATCTTTAACAGGGGGCAGATATTATAGTCCTTGGGTTTACAACTCATTCATACTAGCTATCCACTAATTCCATTCCATTTCTAATTCCTTTATTTCGAGGTTTAGAATCAAAGACAAGTTCACCACAACATCAACTGGGTAATAGAGAGGGAAGAACACTCTTGAATCATCACGCATTTCCCGAGGTTAAAATGTTGTTTAACAACATTTAAAGAGCAATTAATTTCCTACCATTGAGAATGAATTATCAATAATCATAGTCATAAACCATAGTACTAGAGGATTGCGTGCTTTGATCAATTTCAACTCTTCAATTGGATATTCACTGAACTGCTGGTCTGAATCTGCAGAACTGAGACTGCAACACTTAAAAGTTCATCTATAACTCAGTCTCTACAAATTAAACCATTCATTCAATTCACCAACTAACTTTATTCATTTTTATCCCCTAATTATGCGCTTAAGCAAAGCTCATTCCCTTTGATTAATTCCTTCGACATAACTAACCAAGGATTTGGAAACCAAAATAGTTAAAGTATGCTGTGAGCTTATAATTAAGGTTTCCAAATTCTAATTCAAATAGTGGACTAATTCAATTGATCAATGATTCAGGGAATCAAATGTCTCAATAGAAAGGAGATGAAGAGAAGTAATAGCTCACTGTGGTTACGTAGGTTTGGGGAGATTAGGCCGGAGAGTTGACCGGATTTGAGCCGCTGCTCATCGCTCGGAAGAGAGGTGTGGGTTCGATCGGGATTAGGGCTCGGGTTGGAGGAAAGAAGAGAAAAGGGAGGGAGGCGTCTATCCAATTCCTTAAATAACCCTAAGTTCCCCTATTATTCCATGACTTAGGAAATATTAATTCAATTTTCCATTAACTTGATTTCTTTCTAATCTTTTATCACTGAGTTTGAATAAAAACTAGGTTTCTATATTTCATTAAATTTTATTATCGTCATCTAGTTTATTAGATTATTTTAACAACTCACAAGATATTACAATTAAATATTATGGGATACCGGCGATCATTCAAAACCTACTGGGTCCATCACTTCCTGCTTCCTGGCACGGCCCGATCTACATTGTCGGGACTCATATTTTGTCTCGTATCGCCAACCAAATATTCAAATTTCATTAAGACTTAGTAATTCCTTGTGGGATTTTCCAGAAAATTCAAACATAAAAAAGTTTTCAGGGCGTTACAATTGCGTTGAATGTAGCATGCAAGGAGGTCTTCCAAAGAAGGTTGCCAAAAATGGGACACATCGAACTGGCCATAGTCCTTGTTCTCTAAAAGAAAAGACATCATTGATCAATGAAAATACTCAAATAGGAGTAGGAAATAGTAAAATAAGTAAAAGAAAAATACAATGTCTAGAATAACAGAATTCTAATGTTCCTAGAATTGTCGTTCCCTGGCAACGATGCCAAAAACTTGATGTGCTACTGGCCTACAAGTGCACAAGGTCGATCAAGTAGTAAAGTACTCTAAGGATAAGGTAGTTGAATCCACAGGGAACGATAAAACTAGTACTAATTTATCTTCTATTGTCTAGCCAAAATTTTTTTTTTTTTGTGTTTTTGTGATCCTAACTAAGTAATCTAAAGAAGAACTAAAACTAAAGTGAAAGTGAACAATTGGCAAATATAGGGTTATCAGTCAAGAGGACATGACACCCAGGATCTCTATCCCCTAAGAATCCCTTATTGCCTAGTTTCCTAATACCGGCTTTCTAGTTGATGTATTCTTGGACCATGAAGAACCCGAAATTAGTTTGACCACTATGTCTTGTGCAACCAAACCCTAGTCCGATATAACGACTTCACTATACTACTGCATTATTATTAATTAGTGTTTTGTGGTTCCCACTATTAGGTTTTACCCTAATCCAGAGAGTGTGTTGTGAAATCACTTGATCACTCAATCTCTCAACAAGTCTTTTTACCTCCTATTATCTATGCACGGATCTAGCTTGACCGAGATTTCTCTTCATGCATCAAGTAACTAAGACATGTGGTCAAAGACTTTCACTCTAACAAACCATAAACATTAAGCATGTAAAGACAATTCAAAAGAATAATTAAAAGAAAACCTAATATTAAAAGAAAGGAAAAGAGTCACAAGTTCATCTAGGGTTCAAGGACGAGGGGCACCATGTAAGATTTAGCCTCTTATGCTTTATAGGAAACCCTAACAATATCTAAAGAAGAAGACATAATAAAAGAATATAGACTCTCTTGATGATGTCTTCTTCCACCTTCTATCTCCTTTTTGAAACCCTAGTTGGCGCAAGAATGCGCCCAAAGTCGATCCGCCAAAAGTTCCCTCAAAAAGTTGATGTAGGTGCCTTTTTATAGACTTCGAAAATCACAAAGCAGGCGTGCTTGATCAACACAAACCGTGTCTTTGTCACGAAACATGTTTTCTAGAATCCCGAGAGTTGCATGGGCACAAATGCGCTCGTGCACTTTGTACATAATGATGGGTGTACATGCTTCTTTGGCTCTTTTCTCTTCAGATTATCCGGGTTCCCTCCTTTTATTTCGAAAACTGTTTTCATGTTCAATCACAACAAAATGCTCAATAAAGCATAAAAATAGAGAAATTTATGCGAAAAGATAAATAAAGTGCAAGAAAATGTAGTATGAAAATATGTATAATTATGTACTCATTATTGGTCCTAAGAAGAACCATTCTTTGAGGTCAAGCTCTTAGAAGAGGGAAACCGAGCTCTAAAAAGGGTGCTCGAATTAAGAAAGTCATTGTTGAGGTCGAGCCTTTAAGAGGGCGGTCGAGCCGAAAGGCGCTCTTAAGGGAGCAATTGTTGAGGCCGAGCCCTTAAAAGAGGCGGTGCGTGTCAAGGCCAAGCCCTTAAGAGAAGCGGTCGTGCCTTGAAAAAGGTGTTTTCTTTGAGGGCTCAAATATGAGTATTTATACTTGGCCCTTGGAGGAACCTTAAATACAAGTGGCTAGGCTTTCGACCCTTCGAGGACTTTGATAAGAGAGGATATGCTTTGTCCTTGAGGGGACTTTGATTACAAAATAAAAGATTACATGTAACACAAGAGGGTATGAGATTTTTGTCACAAAGAAGAAAGACAATATTTATTGGTTGTAGCAGCTTAAGGTGCTCTGCGTGGAGCGATCGTTTGAGTCTTCTACCTATAGGTTAATAAGCGGATACGTTCTAGGTGAGAAGACCTCCTTTACAATGTAGGTACCCTCCCAATTAGGGGTCAGGTTTCCAGTCTGACTCTTGTTGCCATGAAAAATATTCTTTCGCAATACTAAATCTCCCGACTGGAAAGTAATCTCTCTCACCTTAGAGTTGTAGAAAAGCCAAACACTTTGACGATATGTTGCAACCCTGATGTAGGTGGTATATATCCCTTTTCTCCTCTAAAAGGTTGAGTTCTACTCAGAGTTCTTCATCGTTAAACTCTTTGGCAAACTCCTGAGTTCGGTACGTTGGCATCCCAATCTCTACTAGAATTATCGTCTCGGCCCCGAAAGTAATGCCAAAGGATGTCTCTCCTATGGGGGTTGACTGGTCGTTCAATATGCCCACAAAGCACTGGAAAGCTTGTCGACCGAGCTCGACTCGTTCAATAAGACTCGGGTCTTAAGGCTATGGAGAATGGTTATGTTTGTCACCTCTACTTGGCCATTAGCCTTAGGATGAGCCATTGACATCAATCTTGCTTCAATGCCCAACTTTGAACATAAATTTTTGAAGATGCATTTGTCCAATTGATGCCCATTTAGCCGGACACAAAAGCCATGGGCATGCGGTAAATTTGCAAGCGATCGATTTCTATAAAAATCATGTTATGCTTTCCGAGAATTTTCACTAATAGTTCTCGCCTCCACCCATTTGGTAAAATAATTGATAAATGATAATGAGAATGTCAATTGCTTAGAGCCACCATCGGAAAGGGACTCAAGATGTTAACTCCCCACATCTCAAAGGGTCGAGGACTCATGACAAAAGTAAGCTGGGTGGCCAGTCTAGATTCTTAACTAACACAGAGATGCTTCACACTTATTGATGAGCGCCATGGCATCCTTGGCCAAGGTTGGTCAGTAGTACCCCTATTGGAGGACCTTGTAGCTCAGTGATCTTCCACTAAGGTGGTCGCCAAAAATTCCCTCGTGCACCTTATGAAGGATAAAGTCCGCCTTCTATGGGCACAAACACCTCAAATAGGGTATCATATATGACTTTTTGTACAAGAATTCATTGCAGTAATATAACGGGTTGACCTGATCGTTACTTTTCGTAATTCTCTTGGGCTGGCTGGAAGAGTTCCATACAGGAGATAATTCCTTATAGGGTCGATCCATTACAGATCCTATTGAATTTCCTGCACTTCCTTCTTGGGTCAGTCCTTGATAGTTCTAGCGACTAAGTCTTTGAAGGTTGATAAGGTTGCTTGAGGTCGGCGTTTGATGAAGACCCAAGCTTTGCCAAGAAGTGCCTCCTCATTCTCTTGCTTTCGAGGAACCTTGGTGATTTTGAGGTGTTGGAAACAAGAAGCAAGATTCTTTACCGCGGCCTTATCCTTAATTATACTATCATCCTTATCCTCGAACTCCTCACATCTTGTGATCAACCAATTAGAATTAAATTGTGGGCATGTAAGTTAGGACTCCAAGACTATGAGCTAGTAGCCGTATGCCACCTACTAGCGCCTCTACTCCACCTTCTGCTGTTCATCACCATTACCGAGGCGTGAGTGCGGTGGAGGTCTTCCATCCCAAAGGGGACCATAATATTAAGCCCGACCTTGGATCCATTCTCGATTAATTGATCCGCCTACATAAGGGGTCCACATGTCGGTGGGTGAGATTCCACCCTCTATCTTCTCCATAAAATCATGGTCATATCCTTCAATAATGGCCAACTACATAATGAAATCGACCAATGCTTTGGCTTTAATCGCGATACGAGGTGTGTAGCTGATATCAAGTTCTCCGAGCTCGATTTCCCATTTTATTAATCTTCCAGATGTCTCGTGGTATTGAAGAATTTGCTGCAAAGGCTGTGATCTTGTGAGTTTGGAAATATGACCTTAGTCGGTGAGCTGAGGTAACAAGGGCATAGGCCTGCTTCTCTAGAGGAAGGTACCCAGACTCAGGGTCTTTGAGCACTTTGTTGGTAAAGTAGATTGGCCTTTGAGTCCCTTCCTCCACTTTTAGGATTACCGATCTAATTGTGAGGGCAGTTGTGGCTAAGTACATATAAAGCTTGTCCCCGGGCTGGGGTTTGGCTAGCAGCAATGGTGAGCTGAGGTATTCTTTGAGTTGCTGGAATGCCTTCTCACACTTCTCAGTCCACTCCACCTTGGATGCCTTACAAAAAACTCAGAAGAATGGGAGGTTCTTTTCTCTGGACCTCGAGATGAAGAGCCCAAGGGCGGCCAATTACCCATTCAACCTCTGGATGTCCTTGATGGTCTTCGAAGAACTCATTTCAATGATAGCCCTGATCTTTTCAGGGTTGGTTTCTATACCTCGCTGGGTCACCATAAACCCAAGGAACTTCTCGAACTGAACTTTGAAAGCTCACTTGCTTGGGCTTCAAACATCATTGACTAATTCCTCATCAAATTTCAATATGAACAACAATTCAACTGATTAGTTTTTTTGAAGATGATAGATAGAATTCAATCTATCCAACTAACTCATTGATCCCTCTAGCCTGGTTAGTTTCGACCTGGATGGATATCCTTTACAAGACTCGCATATCGTTTGGAACAACTAACTCAGTGAGACAATTGGAGACATAATGGCTCATCCTGTGTGCTTGAAGCACCATGAAGGTCTCCTACAGGTCGGTTGTATGTTGGTTGGCCTTCTTACTCTTCACTAGAATCTCGTCAACATAAGCTTGGCGTTCCTCCAGATTTTTCTCAAAGACCTCAATCACCAAACTTTGAAAGTAGCTCTTGCAATTTTAGTCCGAAAGGTATTACCTTATAGCGTGGGTACCCTTATCGAGAATGAAGAAGGTCTTCTCTTCATCAAATTTGGTCATTCAAATATGGTTATATATATATCCCATAGAAGCGTCAAGAAGCTCAACATTTGATATCCCGAGGTGGAGTCATTACCCTTGTTGATCAATGAGAGGGGAAAACAGTCTTTTGGGTAAGCTTTATTAAGGTCAGTAAAGTCTATGCACATTCTCTACTTTCCTGAGACTTTCTTCACCAATACCACGTTGGCCAACCATTCAGGGTAATGAACTTCCCTGATGAACTTTGTCTTAAGAAGCTTCTTCACTTAATCTTTTGTGGCTCGTTGCCACTCTGAGGCAAAACATCCCCGCTTTTGGACCATCGACTTGCATGCAAGATCCACATTAAGGTGGTGCTCGGTGATGTTTATAATGACATCCGGCATGTCCTCAGGTGACCATGCAAAAAGGTTGGGGTTGCCTTGTAGGAAATAAATAATTTCTTCCCTTTACCCAGTGATGAGTGCTAAAATATGCATCATATTACATCTATATTGGCCATTATTATAAAATTATTAACACATGGACATATGTGGAACATGTACCATCATGGCTCATTATATAATTATTATCAATAAAATGATATTTTTTATGAATTTAGTAGGAAAATATTATTTTAGTGTGGATTTTGCTATTTTTTTTAATTGGTGCAGGTAATAATCAAGCTTGGTTATGAAAAGATGATGATCGATCCGATTGGACATTGATAAGCGTTTGCTTGGAAGAAGTAGTTGGATGGAAATGAAGCATTCATCAAAGATTAAGAAGATATTCTAAGATTTTCATAATGATCAGTGCTCAAATCCAAGTTCATTTAAGCCTCCAAGCAATGTCTAAACCCTAATCGGATTAGGGTTTCTACACGTGTGCTGGAATTTTAAAATGGGCATAACTAGAGATCTAGAAGTCCGATTAAGGTGATTCAAAGTCCAAAGTAAAAAAGACATCAAGAACTAAAACATTTATATAGGGTCTAAGTCCATAGAGCTTGGTTACATACCCAAAACCGGACTTGAAGTTGCATACAAAATCCATAACTTTTAATCTTTTGTAGGCTTTGTAAAGAATGAGCCCGAGGCCCAAGTGTAGCAGATGGAAATTATTTTGAGGGTTTATTTAGGGTTATAATCACATTATAAAATGGGTGATATAGAAAATAAGAGGCCGCTGAGGAAGAAAAAGTCAAAAGCGATAAAGACTCTCAACCCTTCCCTTTTTCTTTTGACGTTTTTCATGGCCATGCTTGGCTAAACCCTCTTGATTAAGGCAAAGGGGGAGATTAGCTCGAACCCAATGGTATGCAATATTTTTTATGTGATTAATATCATTAAATTAAAAAATCTTTTCTTCTATGTTTTGATCTTTGTCGTTGGGGTTGGCCCTTGATGTAGTATACAGATTAGGCATCATAAATTATTAAGTTGCTTCCTTTTATTTATGATCGATGAATAGGCTACCATAAGCTTTGCTTAATTGCCACAAATATGATATTTCATGGAGAATATGATAGTTTATGCTTAGGTTTACCTTTAATTAATTATCGCTTATAATCATGATGCATGCATATACCTAAATCCAATTTGAAAACCATAGATCATCAGAGAAATTTAATTGCATCCATTGGTAGGAGTACCTAAAACC
This sequence comes from Dioscorea zingiberensis, assembly GCA_026586065.1. Taxonomy (NCBI): domain Eukaryota; kingdom Viridiplantae; phylum Streptophyta; class Magnoliopsida; order Dioscoreales; family Dioscoreaceae; genus Dioscorea; species Dioscorea zingiberensis. Next base: position 46,524,760 of record CM048820.1, read on the forward strand.
TTAGTATTTTCTTCTATGTGATTAATTAATAGAAATTAGTTTTAAATTAATATTCTCTAAACACAATTAGAGCAATATTGATAAGTTGTTTCTCCTTGACTTTGCTACGACTTTTCGTTCCTCCTTGTGGAATGACCTCATTATACAGAGTATTATAATTGATCGATTGCATTGATAAAGAGCACAGTTACAAAATAAGAAAAAAAAAAAGTGAACGATCACCTAGTGTGTAACTCTACCCCAACCTGGATTGTGTGATCAAGTTGGTCCTCGGCCAACGACACCGAGACCAACTCTTCAACTTATGTTGCTCTCTACGGTAGCCTTTCCCAACACCTTCCTGCGCCTCGACCGCTAGTGTCTCCTATACTTTTCCTTAGAGTAGGGCGACATAGCATTGCCATTCTACTGGTTGTTCCCTTCTATGTTCTCCACAACCATTCTCTGTGGGGAAATTTATCAGCATGTGGTATGTGGAGACAACCGCTCTCAAAGCATTCAACATCGACCTTCTGAGGATAATGTTGTAGTTAGATGGGCACCGAACAACAAGGAAGTTCGCCATGATGGTCGATTGGCCATGAGAATTTCCTGCTGTGATGGGGAGTGTCACCATGCCCTCAGGTTGAACCATTAACCCCCTAGAGAATCCTACCAGTGATGACTTCATTGGTTGTATTGTTTCGACCCGAGATTCATCTTCTTGAAGGCATCTTAGAAGATGACATCGACTGAGCTCCCCGCCGGCCGACGCAGGGACCCTCCTTACCTTATAGGTTGTAAGGGCGACTGTGATGACCAGAGCATCATCATGTGGGTGGTGGATTCCCCTTAAGTTGTCAGAGAAGGTAATGGGTAGCTCAGCCCGAGATCTCTTCCTTGATTGCTCTGCTCGATCAAACATCTGAGCGTGGCTCTTGTGGGATGCAATGGTCTCTCCCCCATATCCTGACCCCCTGACAATGAAATGGATGATCCATGCAGAAGGTCGGTTGTGCTTTAGTGAGGATGGTCTTTCTTGCGGGCCACGTTTGAGGTACTGCCCAAGGTGACCTCACCGAACTAGGTCTTCGATCATATCCCTCAGCTGGATGCAGTCGTCGGTATCATGGCATCGATCATGGTGGAAGCGATAGTACTTTACTGTCTTTCCGAGCTACAGGGTTCTTCATCTTGGCTAGTCACCTCATAATCCTGCGATCTGGACGCATCGTGATCTATACTCGGTGGCGTTATGCTGGCGAATTTCCACGAGGTTGGAGCCTGGGATTTGCTTTATCCGCGTTAGAAGTCCTCGGCCAGGGTTTGCTCCTTTCTGGGCCCTTATCGCCTGGGCTTCTCCTTTGATCCGACTTGAATTTCTTTTGCATTGATATACTTCTTCGTACAAGAAAGGAGGTGAGGCAAATCCTTTGGTTGCCTCTTGCATAGGGAGAATCGAAAGGCTAACCTGTGAAGCCCTTTCCATGAGGGCCGCCATAGCAAAGGATTGGTTCAGGTCCAAGATATCCAGCGTCTCCATATTAAAACGATGGATGTAATCACGCAGGCCCTAACCATCATGCTACTTAATCCTCATCAAGGTTGCCGAGGTCTTTTTCATCTTCTTGCAGCTGACGAAACGACTGACAAAGAGGTTGAACAACTCCTTAAAGGAGGAGATGGACTCAGGATAGAGGTTGTTGAACCAGGCCTTGGCCGTTCCACGCAGGGCCGTCGGGAAAGCCCAACAAATGATTGGATCTAGAGTCCCATGGATTAACATCATCGTTCTTAATGCCCTAAGATTGTCGACCGGGTCTGTTATGCCGTTACTAGTCGACATGGATGGTGCCCGGAACCTAACGAAGTGGGTGCTTCTAGTATCTCTGCAACATAGGAAGATATCGTTCGAGGGACATACCTCGAGTGCTTCCTTCCTTCCTAAGAAGTGACACATCGTCTAGACCATAGAGGAGTCTTGAGGTGTCATCGAGGCAAGGTTATAATACCCTGATTTTTTTAAAATTAATATGAAATAAATTAAAATGAGGATTCATGCTGAATTTGAGGGTAAAAATGTATATAAGAAAAGTTTGGGGGTTAAATTGAGAAATTAAAAAAATAGTAATAATTATTATTATTAATTAATTAATTAATTAATTAATTAATTAATTATTTAAAAAAAAAGGCAGCTTCCATGAAGGTGCAACCCTCTCCACCGCCTCAAATCCTCTATAAAACACCACCTATAGGGAGATGGAGAGAATAGAAAGAGAGAGAGAAAGTTAATAGAGAGAAAGAGAGAAAGAGAGAAAGGAAAGAGAGAGTGAGGAAAGAGAAAGAGGAAAGAGGGGAAAAGAAGGAAAGCGGAGAAAAGAAGGCAGGTGGAGAGAGAAAAAGAAAGAAGAGAAACGATCAGGAGGGAAGAAAAGAAGAAAAAAAAGAATGAAAATAAAGGGAAGGAAAAAGGAAAGAAGGAAAAAAGAAAAAAAGAGGAAAGAGGAAAGAAGAAAGAAACGGAAAGAAGAAAAGCGAGGGGAAAAAAGTAGAGAAAGAGAGACAGAGAGAGAGAGAGAGAGAGTTAATTTTCACTATTTTTTTCCTCTCATTTCGAAGTTTTTTTAAGGGAGGTTTTGGTAAAATCAGGAGTTGGGTTAAAGGTAAAACTATTGTTAATTTTTCGAATCATTTAAAGTTTTTATTTTCCATAGGAGTGTATATATGTATATATAGGTGTCCGTATTTTGGTCGGTTATACATATATAATATATCCACATATATGTGTAGATATTCGCTTTCATGGTCGGTTACACATATATGGATAGACGGATATATATAATTTCGTCCCGTGAGTGGATATTTCATCGTGGTGACTTCCCACTTTTTACGCTTATATAAAAACGGACTAAATAAAAATTGACTCCAAGGATGTGATATTAAAATTCTTTAAGGGAATAACCTCTCACGTGGGAGCCGAGACTTTAATAAGAAAATGGAAAAAATGGGAATATATATTCATTTAAAACATTTTCTAAAAGAATAACTTTTGGATATTTTGGTGCACAGGAAATCACCAAAAAGCTTAACCAGGAAGAAAGGTAAGGGATCCACTTTCTTGACGGGGTAACGTTAACCCTTATAGAAAATTTTTAATTGTAATGATCCATTGTCTTTTTCTAAATAAATAAAAAATAATGGTCAAAGACGATCTAAAAGGCATATGAATAGAGAGAGGTCTCCATGTCGGATAAAAACCTTTATGCATATTTGTTTTGAATTTTTAAATTTTAAAAATATAAGAGAGAAATTTAGTGAGCACCATATCCATGAGTCCTCATTTGTAACTATAGCTTTTTTTTTTATTGATTATGATCTCCTTTATTATTTTTCCCCCCATTCTTCACCGTTATAATTTTACATATTTTGTTAAATATACTTCAAATATATTTTAGATTTGGATTTTTTTTTTAAATAACCAGCCTTATGTTTAAATAATTAACTTCATACTTGTGACAACTAATGAGAAATTTGTGCCTCTAATTTAGCAATCAAGACAGAAAATTTCGGCTTGTAAAGCTCCATTGCCTTTTCAAATTAAAAAAAAAAAACAGAAATGTTTGATTTATATTTTCAATTTTTTTTTTTAAAAAAAGATTTTTTAATTTTCAAAATCATAATAATTATTTGAAACTGTATGTTTTAAAGTAGTGGTCACTATTATTTTTATGAAAATTGTAACCAATACAGGAGACATTTGTTATATTATATAGCTATTGTTTTTTAGAAATTCATAAGCAATGCATAGGCCTATGCTAGTTGCTTTCTATGCTTCACTTCTGTAATGTTACATTTGTTAAACTTATTCAAAACTTGGTTTACTTTCTAAATAGTAATTAAAACTTTATATATGTTTGATATAACATATTAACTCAAAAGATATAATTATGATAAATAATAAAATCCATTAAACTCTTTTCACTGGGATAGTGAAAAAAAGCCTCTACTACACAGTCTAACACCATTTAACCCAACCTAATTAATAATTGAAAAACCTAAAGCAAACACCCACTGACTCGATGATCAACATTAAACATATCCCAAGGCATCCAATCAATCAATCAATCAAACCGCAAGTCTAGCCAGCAAGCCAACCAGCGGCGCAGTATTAACAGTGGGCCCCTCCGATTGCTGGTAGTTGGACCGGTTATCATCGAACTGATCGTTCGCGTCCGGACCACCAACGACCGCACCATCTAGCACATTCGGGTTCGGCCTATCACTCCTAAAATAATTGAACCCATCCTTGCATGCAATCAGTCTCGGGTTCGTCTTGATCGAAGGCAGTGACGCCCCTCTATGGTGGAACTTAACCGGATACTTCGACCCGAACCCAACCATGTAACTCATCCCCTTTGGATTCGCACCCAAGATGTAGTCCACCTGGGACCGAGCAGATTTGATAAGCTCACCGGGGTGACGGTGGTCGAGTCACACATGAGGTTGGTTTGCACGCTGGCGAGGTGGTCAGAATGAGCGGCGATCACCAGCATCGCCGCCGTGGTGTATTGAAAGTTGTTCCATGGTTTGCCACCATAGCATACCTCCGGGGCTCATGCTTCACATTGTTCTTTCCCTTCTGGATCACGGACATATGAACTGCACCATCTCCGACTTCGTTACTTCGACCATAGTTCATTTTGAGGGTTTAATTTCTTTTGAATCTTCAACTGTCATATTTGTTATTCTGATTATAAGAGATTGAGAGTTGAATCACACATATTTTGATGGTACTCAGTATATGAATGTATATATATACCTTAGTGACAATGGATTGAACGCCGACCCATTTATCGTCCCAGGAGAACAGAGATCGAACGCCGCCGGTGGAGCCAAAATTGGCAAGGTAGTCACTGTAGGTTTTGTCGTAGGTGGCATGGAACAGCCAGACAGCAGCCCATTGAAACTCATCCTATGAATGTACATCATCGACATTCACTATTAGATCTATGGAAAGAGTAAATGAGAGATCAAATCAAACCTTATATACTCACATCAAAACCACTGCTGGAGTAAAACTTCCCGGCCACCGGAATACTTTGTTGGTAGACTCCCCGGTGATCGTTAGCGAAATGAAATAACTAAACAAAAAATAATTAAGATTTGCCATGCAAAAAGAACAAGTAATTAAAGCTACATAATACTACGTACCTGTTTTGCATGGGTGAGAAGCACGTCAGCGTACTGAGGATTAGACCTTCTAAAAGCAATAGAAGCAGCGGCAAAAGCGGCGGAGGTTTCACCGGCGACGTCGGAACCAGGATGAGAAGCATCAACTTTATAAGAGGTTCTCGGCGTCGTCATGTCCTCCGGTCTCATCCAACAGTCATGATCGGAATCACCGTCGCCGACCTCAATGTAAAGCACGTTGGGCGATGTATGAGCTTTGATCAGATAATCAGTGCCCCATTTTAGGGCTTCCATGGCGTGGCCGAGCTCGTTCTTCGTTGCTAGTTGTTTCTCAAACTCAATAATCCCCCATGCAAGCGTTGTTATAGTGAAAGCATATGGAAATCCAAACTTCACGTTGTCTCCAGCGTCATAGTATCCTCCAGTGAGATCCACCTTCAAATATATATATACACAGTTTGATAAGTACTATATATATATATCAAAACAATTTGGGCTTGTAATTAAACAGACACGGACACACACACTAACCCCAGCATCACTGCCATCTTTTAGGGCTGAATCACCACGCCATTTAACTCTTTGATTAGCAGGGAGTTTGCCAGACCTCTGACCCTCAAAGAAGAGCAAAGACTTGGTGAGGGCCTGGGCATAATCTATTGCTGCATGGCTTTGGATAAAGAGGAAGAACTCAAGCCACAGGAGGAGGAAGAAGAACCTTGGAAGAGCCATAATGATGTAATGGTAATGTGTGAGGAGAGCCTTTGAGTAATGACTGTATTTATAGGAGGAGTGAAGGGGTTGCAGTAATGAGCTGTAAATGCAACCATTATGTGCCTTCTATAAATGCAGCCAATTACATGGCAGGGAATTAAACCTTTTAACTTCCTAATTTGTTGTTCCCACTTTTGACTTTGAGACTTTTAACAATTGGGCATTTCTGCTGAGTCGCATTGTGGAATGAAACAAGGAGGAGATGCCTGGTGGCTTGCGTAGTTGTGGTTCATGTTTTCTATTAATTATTCATTTTAAAAAATAAAAACATTAATAACAACAGTTGTTTTTCATGTGACGGCTCTCATTCAAAATGTGGTAATAATGTTAAAATTAATGTTTTTATTAGAATGTCGATGTTTGAGTTAGCAGTGTGATGCAATGTTTTGAAATATTGGGCTTTTGGTTAATTTGTCTATTAGGCTTAATTTAGAAATATTTTAATGAGTTATTAATGTATTGTTTATGACACATGTGGGGTCCATTCTGAATTTAATACATGTGTAATAAGACAATGAAAAATGAATAAAAAAGAGACCTCTTATCTTATTTTCTTTTCTCTTCCACCACCAATACTAACCCTAGAAATCAAACCATTGCTAAACAAAAGGCAAACATAAGTGGTATGAGAGCTTGAGTTTGCAAGTTTTGCACTTACATATAACTTGAGTTACTAGGTTTTTAGAAGCCCAGTGTTTGGTTCACAGTGTTTCAAAACCCAATTAACAACAAATTAAAACCAAATTCATTACTTCAAAAGTTTCATCACATGGATGGCATGCGACCATTTAGGGGGAAAAATAATTAATAATTAATAATTTAATAATATAATAAAAATTTGATAAATATAATAAATAATAAATGATTAATAAATAAAATAATTTTTTTATAAATATAGTAATAAATTTAATAAATAAAATTAAATTAAAAATATATAGTAAATAATTAATAATTAATAAATATAATAAAAATTTGATAAATATAGTAATAAATGTAATAAAGAAAGTAATAATTAATAATTAATAAATATAGTAATAAAATTAATAAATATAATTAATAATTTGATAAACATAATAATTGTTAAAAGGAAAAATTCGGCTGACACACATACCATACCCAAGAACTAAGTGAGGCAGAGGGCCATAGAGATCCCATCATGCAGCCTTAGGAAAGGTATGCGAGATCGGCCACGATCGCTGATGAAATGACGCCACGAGCCATGAGGAGGAACATCCTAGCAAGCGGTAGCCGCTAGTATGATCTAAGCCACCCAAGAGAGCAGACCAAGCGGGCCTCTCGAGAAATTTGGTTTATAAGGGCCAGGAAAGGCACCCTAGGGCCACTAGCCACCAAAGGCGGCTCCTCGAGTATAAGGAGGGAGGTTTTCTTCCCAAATCCCCAATTCTTTCTTTCCCATACACAAACTCTTTCTCTCTCATACACAAACTCTCGACCCAATTAACTTGAGCGGAGGGTGCAGGGGAAAAAGCCCTGGACTTCTTTGGTTTTGCGAGGAGGCAAGCGGCTTGTCAGGTGGGTGACGCTCAGTGCCTCAAGGCTTTCAGCAAGCGGAAGCTCGTGGTCCCAAACTACCACTACTCTCACAACACTCTACTCACGCAGTTGAACTCCTCACGGGAAGTAGTTTCTCAACATACTACCAATTTGAGCATCAGCGGTTTGGCTATGCGTGGGACACGAACAAAAGGCCACGAAGAAGGTCACCAATGGCGCAGAGGAAAGAAGAAGCTTCTAACGAGGCGTCTCTAAAGGCGAGACGGAGGGGTCCCGTCAGCCGTCGTGCCCACGCCTTACGCCCTCAAGAAACCCCGAGCACGGAGAGAGTCTCACGAAGGCGCTCTTATCCGACAACTTCGAGGCCCGCAGTGTCACGCTTGACCAAGGCGCACTCTTGAGAAGCGAGCGGAGGACTTGCCTCGCATGGCCAAAGCGTATGAGCACCTTCCCCGGGATCGAGCCGCCATGGGAAGAAGTGGTGTCTCACCGCCGCACGCCTTGCATGACCACCCCAAGGAGAGAAAGAGGACACCGTGTAGGTCCCCAGCGACACGAAATCATCCCAGTCCCTGTGCTTGGCATGGAAATCCCCCCAACGCTCAAAGGAGGGCCCTTTGCTCACCAAATCGAAGGCAAGGTACATCTTCCCTTTCACGACCGACATCACGGAGTTCTACATCCCCGAGGAGTACCATATCCCAACCATGGAGTTATACGATGACACTTCCGACCCTGTGGAACACTTATCCTCTTTCCGTTCCAAGATGCAGCTCTACGGGGCCAGCGACAAGCACATGTCCTAGACCTTCATAACAACACTGAGGGGGGCCGCCAAGACGTGGTTTGATAACCTCCCCTCGAGGTCCATCGGTTCCTTCAATGAGTTGTTCGAAATCTTCTCCAGTTACTTTGTCGCCAACATGAGGCCCCGGCTGTAACGCCCCGAAATTTCTAAGCGAACTTTCGATTGTTATCCAAATGATTGAAGAGGTTGGTTAACACTGGAAGAATATTTTATTATTTTAAACCTCAAGTTAAATGATATAAATAGAGATGGGGCTTGAATTTGGGTTCACTTACAATTCATTTAGAAGAATGACTAAGTGGGTCGGGCCTCCATTTGTCAACTTTAACATAAGTAATTAATCAAAGGGATTAATGGAAAAATTTGCTAGAGGAAAGAAAACCTGGACTAGTGGGCTAACAATTGAGAGGAGTAAAAGATTTCTTGGAAATGGACTTGGGTCCGATTGAGATAATCCACACTCTCAAAGTCATTAGCCTATTGAGGGGTTTAGTAATAAATAAATTAATGATTTACAATGGACATTGGTCAAGTGTGACAATGATGAAGGGATAAGTAAATTAAAAGTTTGGAAATGAAGCTTCATTTAATCATTTATATGTGTGACCATCAATAGAATTTAACCTTGGTAAAATAATTTAATAGATCAATTTGATTAATGGGCATGTGACAAAAAGCATGGTGGATAATATGAGTAAAAGAATTGAAAATATATTTCTTATATAAATTAGAAAGAGATGAAAATATCTCTCCTTCTCTCATTCTTTTATTCATCTCCTCCCTCCCTCTCTCTCGACTGAACCCACGACCTACTCTACCCGTGGCCACCGCCTCATCCACGCCGGCCACGCCTCCGGCCCTGCCCCTCCCTCCGGCGTCGCCAGCCCCTCCGGGGCTGGCTGCAGGACCAGCCCGCCTGCCAGCGCCAGCGCCAGCCGCCCTGCTGCGCCGGTGAGCCACTGAAGCCGGCTCAGGCCCGCCAGGCCCGGCCTGCGGCCTACGGCGGCCCGCCTGACAAAGCCGGCGGTGGCCGACCGCTCCCAGACCTCCGCCGCCACGCCACGGCGTCCCCTCTCTCGCGGCGGGACGCCTCGTTTGCCGCTCTGTATTTTTGGCCTGGCAGTCTTTGCTCGATTCGCGTGCCACCGTGACCGTTCCCCTCCGCCTGCTCCGAGTCCATTTCGGCTGCTTCCACGGGAGTGGCAAGAAGGTCCCATGGGAGTCGAGCGGGACCGAAGTCGTAAATCACGTAGGAGCTTTGAAGGACTCGGGTGAGGAAACTTCTCCGTATATTTGTTTTGGTTCTTGTATTTATAGGTGTTTACGTATTCTCGTTGTGTATTCTCGTATTCGCGTGATTTTTATAATGGTTTGTGGATGCTAGAAGATTTTAGCTTTGCATGCATAATAGTTTTATGCTTGTGGAATATTATGAAATGGTAATGGTAGGATTAGATATAAAGCTTAAACCTCGTAATGGTGGAAAAATGTATGCATGATCGCATCGTGGACGGAACCCTATATAGATATAGATGTTGGACAAATGGTTCCGTGCGACGGAGCCGTGAGCTCAAGCGTTGATGATTCCTAAAGGTGAGGGAGGGATTTGTGTTAATCAGGTGTGTTTCAAAATAAAATGTTTTGCGAAATGGTTTCGATAAAGCCCCCTCCCCGACTCGTGAGGGTGCCCCGGTCGGATACGAGCAAGACTATCGGCCCGGCTCTTAAAGATTACATTGAATTAGGGTTGGGGCGTCCATGACGGCAAGATAGGTCCCCTCTTGGCATGGGATGCCCGCGGGATCTGATGCAACTGAGGTGGATGCATCTCCTTTACACAGGATGTAATTGAGATGTGGGTAGGTAGCACCGCCTCTTCGCACAGGATGTGATTGAGGTAGGTTCATCTCCTGTACACAGGGATGTACTTGAAGATGGGGTGTTTGTTAGAACTGATATTGATGTGTGAACTGCATCTGGTGTTTATACGAGTTTTCCGGTTGTATTGGCATAAATATCTTGATTAAAGATCACCATGATTTCATTATTCCTGATGATTTTCGCATATGCACCGGTACCTAGTACAAGTTGTTGAGGGACAGGTGTGCATAATACCCGGCGTGGAGTTATCAAGACTCATCGAGCTTGTGTAGCTTTCGGTCCCTCGGTTATGTTGTCTTTTCAGGGTATAGATAGGGACACGGCAAAGGTGGCAAATGCAGCGTGAAGCTTAAGATTAGATGGCTCTGGCGTACCGGATCTTGATGTTGATAGATTGCCTTGTACTAGATTGAGTATTACTTGTATTCCGTTGTATTTGGGGCCATGGTGTCCGGTCTTATATGTATTATTTTGTGACTCTGATGGGATGTGACTACCGGTGTGTAACCGAGTTTGTTCACGTCATATTGTATTTACTTTGTATATTCATTATTTTGTTAGGTTGAAATGTACACAGCTTATGGGTCGGGGCACTCTCGGCCCAGCTGGTGTGGCACCTGGACCTTAGTGAAAAGGGGGTGTTACACCGGCATACCGACACGTAGCTGATGGACTTAGCTTAACGAGAGGGAGAAAGCCTCCGTGACTACTTGCAAAGGTTCAACCTCGCCGTCTTGGAAGTTTTGACGGCGGACAGGAGGCTTGCTGCCACGGCCTTCACAATAGGATTGAGGATGTCTCCCTTCCGGTTCTCCTTGCGAGAGCATCCGGCTGCCAGCATGTCCGAGCTCCTCTCGCAAGCCTGGAAGTGCATGAGTGCTGAGGAAGATGTGCCCCAGGTCCCGGTGCCTGTTCCAGCGGACAAGACAATGAGGGGCCGACCCTAGGTTCACGAAGCCCGTATGTGCTAAGAAGTGTAAACCCGCGTGCGAGGGGCAACACAAGGAAGCCAGCGGGGCCGAGTTCTGACTACACAGCTCTTCGCTTAGCCGGCGCAAATCCTACTAAGCATTGAGGACTCTAAGGAGCTAAAGTGGCCACCCAAGATAAAGATCCCGGGTAAGCGAAGGGACAGCCGTAAGTTCTATCACTTTCACCGGGATCATGGGCACGATACGGAGGACTGCATCCACTTGAAGGACAAAATAGAGAAGTTGATATGTCGAGGTCTCCTCTCTCAATACCTGAGACAAGAGAAGACGGAGGACTCACCCCCGCCCCCGCCCCTAGAGAAAAGGACTTTCGGAACCCTCAACACCATAGCCGAGGGACCTGCAGGCGGAGGGGAGGAAACAACTCACTTTCGTAAGAACTACGCTGGATGGGAACATGACCCAGGCCCTCTAGAAGCGAGGACTAAGGTCCCCATCACATTCTCACGAAAGCAAGACTGAGGGGTCCACTACCCCTAGCGATGGCCACGCGTTGGTAGTCACTATCAACCTCGTTAAGCTGGGAGGTCCATAAGGTCTGATTACGTAGGAGCTCGGTCCAGCGTCTTCATAAAGCTAATGTAAGAGACGCCATGTTTATGACCTAATTAAAACCCCTAATTATTCCTCTAACTATATTTAGCAATTAAATCTCTTGCTTGGATTAATATAATTTATTTAAGGGGGGTTTTAATTGTACGATTTACTTCTCATATAAATTAAAGAGCGGGGACACGGAGGTAATATTATGAGAGTAGTGGGCTTAAATGCAAAAAGGTCCCTATCCCTCTCACTCTTGATTTAAGGTGCCCTCTATGATGCCTTATGAGTCACTAGCCTTGCCCTACCCTACACCTACATTATACAACCCAAAACCCCACCCTTACACCCCATTTGCATGGGTTTGCACCCCAAGGTAAGTTGCCTTAGGCTACAAACCCAAAGGTCTCTCAGAATTTACCTTGATTTAAGAAGTAATGTGTTGGAAGGGAATTTTGAGAAAAGGAGAGGGTGACTTACAAAAAATGCACGTGAACAAGCATTTAGATGTGACTTTTTTCTCTCCCTTTATTTCAGGTTATTTCTCTCTCTAACTAGAGATGTGAACATGGCGGTTTTGAACTCAATCTTGTATTTGATAGGGGGATATCCCCAAGTGGGATATCCCCAACACATTCCCCAATAAAAATTTTTCCCGCCAAAAACTTTAATTTAAGTTTAAGAATATAATAATGACCCACCCACCAATGCATGGAAGCCACATAACTATCTTATCATTAATACCTTTACTTTAAAATTTCCCCCCAAAAAATTCAAAACTTTTCAAAAGTTATTCATAATCCCAAGTGGGATATTCCCTTATCAAACACAAGCATTTAAGTGATAATAAATGGAAGGGATCACAAGTGGGTTTTGAATGTAGAAAGAATCCAACGGCGGAGAGTCGACACGTGAGCTGGGGATAGTGAGAAATCGTGTGAGAGGCGAGACGCGGGTTCTTCTCCGCCACGTGGTAACACCATCGGCCGCTCATTCGAACGAAAAGAAAAAGGATTGGACCCGAGGCAGATCGACAGCCAGCGCTCCTCATCTCCCTTTAATCTATTGATTGTTGACAAGAATCGGAAATGCACGCTATCCGCCATGATCGGCGAGAGAATCCGAGATGGCGTACTGCCGAGCATAATCGCCAGGCGCGGTGCCGTTGATTCATGTCGGACTGTTGTACCCTCGAAAACTCTCAGAGTAGGAGAAGGAGAGGAGCACAACCACCTGCACAGCCAGAGTTGGATTTCTCTCACCGACGAGCCACCAAACGTCCGAGCTTTACTCCGGAGCAAGGGAAAAGTTAGGAAAGTTAGTACGACCACCGGAGGCATCATCAACTTGTAGGTGAGCACTTCTGAACTCCTGTGGACTTGATATGGGGTTGTAAGGGATTGTGAGAGTGAGAGAGTTCTAAGTAATAGTAATAAAGGAAGAGTTCTTCGACTCTCCTGATGAGCTTCTCCCCAATAAGGTATGAAATTATGTTTGAATGGCATCCATGTCAAGCAATTCATGACCCCATTACACCTGAGAAAAATGAGAAATGTAGGACTATACTAAGAGCCCATGAACCACTAAAGATTAGTAAAAGTCATAGTATTAATGGCCTGGTTAGTCTTCTGATGAACAGAAGAACTAGTCTATATTACACCAGTTGCCACAAACTCCTAGTCAAGCTTGCACCATCTTGCCAAGTATTTTAAATTGAGATTTAAAAGAATGAAGAATGTTGCAATTCATTCTAGTCTATATATGATTTTCAAGAGGGTTAAGCACACATGTTTTATTTAGAATTTAAACCAATGTGGGTTGAACGTTTGTATAATAACACACCAATAAGAAGCGGGAGAATATGCTTGGTTTAAGAGGGAAAACTATTACATTGATAATGATGGCAGTTTAATGTTATAAACTCTAATTATGGCCAGTTAGAGGTTATAGTCAAGGGAGCATACATGTTAGAAGAATTTAATCATATTGAGTTTATCTCTTTTGGAAAACCTAGAGAGGAAAAGATAGAGAGGGGTATTTCATTATTATGTTAATGAAAGATAATTGTTTGGATTAAGTGTTGGCTTAGATTAATAGCAACAACTATTTGTTGAATTTTAATCAATCTATAATTGTTGGATTTTGCTCTACAAATTGCATGAATCAACTATAATACTTTATAATGAACGGAAGCGTACCTTGAGACATGATAAAGTCAATGATCTATTCTCGCAGCGGCTATAATCCTGAGATGAACGAAGGCTAGGTCTTCTCTCCCCTACTCTCTTCTTTAATCGGCTGATCGATGGGGCACAACCTCTTTTATGCGTGTGTAGGTATATGTGTGAATGTAGGGAGAGAGGGACCCGAACCTCATATTTATAGCAAGTGATAACACTTGATAACCCCCATCAGATTATGAGTTCTATTAAGATTAACATCTAATTTGAATTCAAATAGGATATTTACTTTGATTGGGTCTATGATGATTGGTCCAAGTTTTAAAAAATAAGGGTTATCCATTACTGAGTCTAATTAGGCCACATTAAAGGAAATAAATCCAACATTCTCCCACTTGGCCTTTATTAGACTCAAATCCCCCTTTTAACAAAGTTTTAAAAAAGAAAAAGGAAAAAATTAAAAGGACTCCATGAACTAAATCAACTCCTTTAAAAAATTTAACGAGTGCACTCTTTGAAAAATAATCCCAATCAAACTATTCGAAGTTCACTTTTATACTTTATTAACTTAAAGCAAATAATGTGGATCATGGTGGTTATACATCCTTAATTGACATACTTCCTTCCATGTATCACTCCATCATTAACTCCCACTTAACCAAGTCATATATGATGTAAATAATAGGCTAGAGCAACCGTCATGCCTCTTTAATGGTCCCAACTTTAATGTCAATTAATGACTCTTCTGTATAGCATAAATATTAACAATAATGTGTGCACCAATAATAGCAGAAGAAAGAAATATATATATATATATATATATATATATATATATATATATATATATATATATATATATATATATATATATATATATATATATAATCATCAAGTTGTAAGGAGATCTCAAACTAAATGTCTATCATTAAGACTTAACTATCCCAATGACCAAGACCCATATGCATTACATGTTCCTTAAAGGTCTTCAGCGCCAATCCTTTAGTCAAGAGATCTGCAAGCATCAGTTTAGTACTGATGTGGTTAATAGACACAAGATGATTTTTCACTCTTTCATTAACAACAAGAAATTTGACATCTATATGTCGATTTGCCGTTGTACTCTTGTTGTTCTTTGCAAAAAACACAGCAGTAGAATTATCACAATAGATTTGTAGTGGCTTAGAAATAGAGTCCATAACACAGAGTTATGAAATAAATTTCTTCATCCACAAAGCTTGTGAAGTAGCTTCATGACAGCTAATAAACTCAGCCTCCATAGTGGAAGAGGCGATTATACTCTGCTTAACGCTTCTCCATGAAACTGCTCCACCACTTAGCATGAAAACATAGCATGATGTGGATTTTCTACTATCAGAACAACCCGCAAAATCTGCATTTGAATAACCAATCACTTCCAAGTGATCAGTTCTCTTGTATGTGAGCACATAATCTTTGGTCCCCTGGAGATATCACATCACCTTTTTAGCAGCTTTCCAATGATTCAATCCTGGGTCACTCATAAATCTCCCAAGTACCCCCAACAAGAAAGCTAATGTCATTGTCAGGACAAGTACATGTTTGCAGATAGTTCAAACTGCCAATTACAAAGGCATAAGGAATCGTCTTCATATATTCTCTCTCTAACTCAATTTTGGCACATTGTAATTTACTGAATTTCTCACTTTTTACAGTTGGCACTTCATTTGATGAGCAACTTTGAATTTCATACTTTTCTAGGATCTTTGAGATATAGCCCTTTTGGGATAGCCCTAATAATCCTTGTGATCTATCACTAATAATTTCTATTCTTGTAACATAAGAAGCAACACCCATATCTTTCATTTCAAAATTATTTGAAAGAAAGCTTTTCGTTTCATGCAAAAGTCCCAAGTCACTACTAGCAAGTAAAATGTCATCCACGTACAGAATTAGAAATATGAATTTGCTCCCACTAACCTTTAGATATATACATTGATCAGCAATGTTTTCTGGAAATCCAAAGGAAGACACAGTAGTATTAAACTTTAAGTACCACTGGCGTGAAGCTTGTTTAAGTCCATAGATGGATTTCTTTAATTTGCGAACTAAATTTTCTTTTCTTGGCATCACAAACCCAATAGGTTGATTCATATATACTTCCCCATCTAAGTGTCCATTTAGGAAAGCAATTTTTACATCCATTTGATGCAGCTCTAAATCAAAATGAGCTACTAAGGCCATAATAATCCTAAATAAATCTTTTTGAGACACAGGTGAAAAAATTTCACTATAATCAATGCCTTCTTTTTTTTTTTTGGTTAAAGTAGATAAACCACTTTCTTTTATTTATAGTAGAAAAGTGGTTACATAGGTGGATCCTTTTCAGGTCCGATACAGGAGTTGAGTACCCCTCTATTTAGCCCATTGATAAAGAAAAGAAGCTGAACCCATAAGGTGTCATGGAAACGCCCTCCTCCACCTCTTCTCCTCTCCTCCCAAGGGTTCATTACTCAGCTTGGGTATCTTCGAAGTCCCTGTTTGGTGGAAGATGCTGGTCCTCTTCCCGGATGAACGCAAGGGTTCAATCCCTTCTTTTTGAGTGAATCCTTTTGCAACGAGCCTTGCCTTATATCTAGTTATATTGCCATTGGAGTCCCTTTTAGTTTTATAAACTCATTTACAACCAACAGGCTTATATCCAACTGACAATTCGACAAGCTCCCAAACTTCATTTTTGCTCATGGATTCTAACTCATCTTTCATAGCATCTAACCATAAGTCCGAATCTACACTATCCATAGCCTACTTAAATGAAATGGGATCATCGATCTTTAATTCCCAAATCATTCTCTTACAAATATATTATATAGTCATCTGGGATAGTGGATTTTCTAATCCTACTCGGTCTGCTTTTAGCCCCAGATTCAACTATATTTTTAGTTGGAAGTGGTTTTGGTGGACTAGGTGGAAGTTCAGTAAGTTTGTGAGATGGTTTTCTCATTTCAGGTTGATATACTATAATTTCTGATTGATTAGAATCAATCGGAACAATATTTTCCTGACAATTATATGAAGAGTTTAAATCATGTATCTCTTCAAACACCATATTTCTTGGTTCACCACTCTCACTCACTTGACTATTTTCAATGAATTTAGCAACATAAGTTTCCACGATTCTTGTTACATGGTTAGGATAATAAAATCTAAAGCCTTTGGACTTTTCTGGATACCCAATAAAGTAACAGCTTATTGTCTTGGGATCCAATTTCTTTTCTTGTGGATTATATATTCTAGCTTCTGCAGGACATCCCCAAACATGTAGATGTAATAAACTTCGGTTTCCTTCACGCCCATAACTCAAAAGGAGTTTTGAGAACTGACTTTACTAGGAACTTCGGTTCAAAATATAGATAGATGTCCTCGATTGCTTCACCCCACAAAGGATAAAGGCAAGGTAGAATTACTCATCATACTTCTGACCATGTCCATTAGTGTTCTATTACGCCTTTCAGCCACACCATTTTGTTGTGGTTCTCCAGGCATTGAATATTGTGCCCTAATTCCATTATCCTCTAAAAATTTAGCAAAAGGTCCAGGCGCTTGACCTAAGTTATGATGCCTGCCATAATATTCACCACCACGATCGGACCTCACAACTTTAATCTTCCTATCCAATTGATTTTCTACTTTAGCTTTGAAAATTTGAAAATAATACAAAGCTTCAGATTTCTCATATAATAGGAAGACAAAACCATAACGTGAGAAATCATCAATAAATGTGATAAAATACTTTTGCCCACTTAAACATGGAGGAAAAGGGCCACAAATATCAGTGTGGATTAACTCTAAAACTTCTGAACTCCTAGTTGATGTTTTCTTATGATTTTGGGTTTGTTTTCCTTTAATGCAATCAACACACATGCCATTATCAGTAAAATCAAAATTGGCAATACTCTATCCTTTACTAATTGCACAATTCTTTCCTTTTGATATGTGTACTAAACGCTGAAAACCACAACATATAAGAATTTTCATTCAATATGCAATGCTTTAAATCGACATTCACATTCAAATATAACAAAGATTGGGCAAATGATTTTTCAAGATTCAGTTTATACAAACCATTAACCAAGATTCGAGAACCCACTAAAACAGAATTCTTAAATAACTTAAACAAAGAATCCCCAAAACTAGAAGAAAAACCATCTAAATCTAGTTTAGGCAATGAAATCAAGTTTCTAGATACTAAAGGCACACAAAAAGTATTAGGGAGATCTAATTGAAATCCAATATTGAGAATAAGTCGATAAGTCCCAACAACGGTGACTCTAGACTTCATACGGTTCCCCATTACGATTGTGAGCTCACTTTGATTTGGTTTCCGACTTGAAAGGAATCCATGCATGGTATTAGCAATATGAACAACAACACCAGAATCAATCCACCAAGTATTAGATGGAATATCAATAAAATTGGTTTCAAAACAAGCAAGAGATAAAGAATCACCTCTCTTTTCAAACCAATTTTGCTTTCCCAGCGGTCTTTCTTTACGTGTCCCTTTTGTTTGCAATAGAAACACCCTCTGTCTTCATGCTTCCCGCTTTTTCCTTTGGGTGGAATTTTCTTTTAAGCCTTTTCTTTTCTTTCCTTTATGCTTGTTTTGTGAAACAAAGTTAACAACAAAGCGTGCCTTCCCCGCTTTAATCTCTCATCCTCTTGCACACACTTTGATGTCAGTTCATTAATGGACCATTTGTCCTTTTGAGTATTATAATGAATTTTGAACTGACTAAATTGTGAAGGGAGGGAGTTAAGCACAAACTGTCCTAGAAAAGAATCAGATATGTTCATTTCCATGGCATTCAGTTTTCCTGCTATATCCCTCATTTCCATAATGTGCTTTTGCACACCGCCGTAACAGTTATATTTCATTGAGGTGAGCAAGGATATAAGCATGCCAGCAACCGACTTATCACTTTCAATGTGTTGTTGTTCAATGGACTCTATGTAATCTTTTGCACGTTCAGTAGTTGGAATTGACCCCCTAATGTTTTTCATGATAGTACTTTTCACTATCATGAGAGACAATCTATTAGATAGCTCCTACTTTTCAAAGTATTCTATTTCTTCATGGGTACTATCCGTAGTAAGTTCAGGGGGTTTTTCTTTACGAAGGGCTAAGTCTAAATCCAAGTATCCTAATGTTATCAGAAGTTGCTCGTGCCAATCAGAGAAATTTGTACCATCCAATTTAGGAACGTTTATTAGAAGAGATGGTATGGAGGCAGGGGTCAAAACTGTAAGAAATTAAGGCTTACAATCAGTAATGGATGCAAACTAGCCACTAATATGATTCTGCTAGACTATAAATTTGTATATCATAATCTACATTTGGGCAAAGACTATAATATACACAATTATATCTATAGAATAATCATGGCAAAAATAATAATAATAATAATATAATAATAATAAAATCCACATATCGTGCTAAAAAAAAATTAATTGTAGCACCTCAAGCATATATTATTTTGCATGATCACATACATGTTAATAGCTATAGATCATAATAAATTCTCTTATTGTCTATTGACAATGAGAATGACAAAGAGCCGAGAATATTCACACCTTTGGGCAATTCCTCTTTTTCAGTGCCTATCTCATGTAATAAACATATTTAAGGTTTTGATGTTAATTAGAAGCCTCCTTTGGGTGACAACCAATTAACATCCTTTACTACAATTTCAACTCGTGAGAGAAAACCATTAATCCCATAATTCGCTATGTCATCATCCTAACATGCTTAGTGATTCTTTGGGACAACAAATCACATGCCGAATTTTGCAAATAACGGTTCAAATTATTGAACTTTTCAAATTATACCAATAAATTTTCTTTTATTCACAAGATCAAAATTTTATTCCAAAATTAACTCTATATAAATAAAGAGATAATTTTATAAATAAATACTGCAATTAATTTGAAGTTTCCACTATTAATTTCTGAAAATTAAATAATTAATTTTGAAAATCCTATAATTACTTTTCAGAAAAAAATATAATAATTGATTTTTGAAATTTCTATCATGAATTTCCGAAAATTTTCTTTAATTTTGAAAATTCAATAATTAATTTCAGAAAAGTACTATAATTATTTACTGAAATTTCTATAACAAATTTCTGAAAATTTCCTTTAATTTCGAAAATTCTATAATTATTTTCAGAAAAATACTATAATTATTTACTGAAATTTCTATAATGAATTTCTGAAAATTTCCATTAATTTCGAAAATTCAATATTTATTTTCAGAAAAATACTATAATTATTTACTGAAATTTATATAATGAATTTATGAAAATTCCCATTAATTCGAAAATTCAATATTTAATTTCAGAAAAATACAGTAATTATTTGCTGAAATTTCTATAATGAATTTATGAAAATTTTCTTTAATTTCGAAAATTCAATAATTAATTTCAAAAAATACAGTAATTATTTTCTGAAATTTCCATAATAAATTTTCAAAAAATTCACTTTAATTTCGAAAACAAATCTAATTAATTTCAGAGAAATACAGTGATTAATTTCTGAAATTCCTATAATTTTATTTAATTTTAAAAATTCAATATTTAATTTCAAAAAAAATATAATAATTAATTTCTGAAATCTCTATAATGAATTTTCAAGAATCCTATAATTAATTTCAGAAAAAGCAGGGAAAAATATACTATAATGTTCTTTTATCGATCTTGTGATGATTCACTAATCTATAGAGCATAACCTGGTCTCTGATGCCAACTGTATGATTTTAATCAATCTATAATTGTTGGATCTTGCTCTACAAATTGCATGAATCAACTATAATACTTTATAATGATCTCTTCTTGCAGCGGCTATAATCCTGATATGAACGAAGGCTAGGTCTTCTCTCCCCTACTTTCTTTTTTAATCGGCTGGTCGATGGGGCACAACCACTTTTATGCGTGTGTAGGTATATGTGTGAATGTAGGGAGAGAGGGACCCAAACCTCATATTTATAGCAAGTGATAACACTTGATAACCCCCATCAGATTATGAGTTCTATTAGGATTAACATCTTATTTGAATTCAAATAGGATATTTACTTTGATTGGGTCTATGATGATTGGTCCTAGTTTTAAAAGATAAGGGTTATCCATTACTAAGTCTAATTAGGCCACATTAAAGGAAATAAATCCAACACTATTGTCATAGAAATTAAGCCGATTGAAAAACATATTAAGGTTGGATTTAATTACTAGATTGTGGTATAGATCGGGAAGGCTACGTCGAGAGGGACTAGTGACCGAGCACGGACCACAATGGGATCGAAAATATCTACCGCATCGTGTCTGTGAAGAGACACTAGGCGATATATCGAATCACAAATGAGTATTTATTTTATTTATTTTTATTATTGTGGGTACTTCTATTCCTAATAGAGGCAAGCCTCTATTATTAATTACCTCAGACAAAGTCTTGGGAACTTCTGATTAATGGAAAACATATAAATAGAGACAATGAAAAAAAGAATTCATTTTATTACAGACCAAAAATAATTTATTACATATATATTACACACACACACACACACACACACACACACATATATATATATATATGTTAGTATAAGGCCGACTGCATTACTGTTCATTTAAGGTCGCATCATTTTGAGGCACTTAGAGAGTATTTTTTTGAAATCCAACCGTATGGGTGGAAAAAACATCGAAAAATAAGCTAGCATGTTAATTTTCATACAATTTAAGAAATTGTAGGGTCTTCATCTTAACGGGTGAAAATTTATATAAATCTTACCTGTTCAAAATTTCATCCTTTAAGATGAAGACCCTACAAGTTCCCAAATTGTATGAAAATTGACATGCTAGCTTATTTTTAGATGTTCTTTCCATCCATAGAGTTGGATTTCCTCAAAACACTGTGCAAGTGGTCCAAAATAGGGCCATCGCATTTGCACAGTGATAAGGCCGGCCGCATAGTAACACGACTATATATATATATATATATATATATATATATATATATATATATATATATATATATATATTATTTAGTTATTTATGCCGCCGCTTTCCGACTTAGAATATATGCTTCTTCGTCTTGGGATTTATATGCTTTGAATGCCTCAAGATGCCCATTTTGTCGCCACCTTGAGATTCGTGCTACTTTAGGATTTCTTATGTTTTATTGATTGTTCTGAGGTGAGTTTTTCATTGTCGCCTTGAGATACGTGCGACTTGAATGTGTATCTATTAACTGCCTCAAGATGTGTGCTCATTGCCGCTTCGAGATGAGTGTTATATCTCATCAGTCACCTCCCATTTGGCCACTTGCATAGTATTTTAAGGATTTCCAACCGTATGGATGGAAAGAACATCGAAAAATAAGCTAGTATGTCAATTTTCATATAATTTGGGAAGATGTAGAGTCTTTATTTAACGGGTGAAAATTTATAGAAATCTTATCAATTGAAAATTTCACCCTTTAAGATGAAGACCCTACACCTTCCCAAATTATATGAAAATTGACATGCTAGCTTTTTTTTCGATGTTCTTTCCATCCATATGGTTGGATTTCCTTAAAACAACTCATAAGTCGGCTAAAATGAATGCTGACACTTACTACTTGGTCATTACGATTACCGCATAATAACACGACTATATATATATATATATATATATATATATATATATATATATATATAGGTATAATTTTATTTTAACTATATATATCCATTAGTATTTATCTATAAATTTTTTATAATTTTTATATATATAGATAGTTATTATTGCTCAACACCCTCTTCATTTCTGTATTGTAGTTCATATATTTATTTTATTATTATTTTTACTTTTTATTTAGCTTGTGAACTAATCTAGAACTCGGCAAATTTTTATTTGTAAATCAAAGGACAATCATTTTATCAACCTCTAAAGTGCATTCCAAGCTGAATCCTCACATTACAGCAGTCCTGGATTATTTGGCATTCTCTCCACCATTTGCTTAATATCATCATCTTAATTCTTTTATAGTAGCAACAACAATTCTACTAAGTGATCAACTATATTCACACACATTTCATAATTTCAAAGGGGGCTTCTAAAGTTTCCCTTTTATTGCTTATGGAGAGACATTGCAACCATGGGTTTATGCCCAAATCATAGCTTCACAGATATGTGCTATAGATGGATTGGAAAGCTTCTCCTTGCATTCATCCATAGAACTATTAAAATGAGATGTTTTCCAACTTCAAAGTGTTTCTTTAGGACATTTTATCGAACAAGTACACAGCACTATCAATAGTACAAGTTCTCAGAGAACTGAGCATTGGAATCCTTCTAGAATACAATAGATTACATTAGTCCTTGAGTTTTAACATCCCCTTTCCTATCAAAAATCAATATATGACCACATTCAAAAGCTGCAATCACAATTCATGCTTCTTGATAACTTCATCCCCAAATGTTTGAAATGGCCTACAGCTTATGGATTTCATACCCATTTAACTCCAACATGAGGTGGCTGAAACTTGCATCTTCCAAGACTTTGGATTGAAACCTTGTCTTCTTCTCCACCGTGAGTCCTATGGCCCCTTCACTTCGGTGATGATGCTCATCAATGATCCGACCTTTCTCCAATACTTTGATCAAGGAGAGGGAGCTGGGCATCCATCCCCTCCTTTCATGGGCAGGGACAGTAAACTTCGGCAGGGGTAGCCATAGCGTAGGCCTGCTCCAATCTTCTCCTAGTATCCATAAGTGATCGTGTTCCCTTCTGATGTCTTAAGGCAGAGATGAGAGGGGGTTCCATCCCTCCTTTCTTCTTGAGAATGTAATATATATAAGCTTTCTCCAGCGAGCAGTCTTCTTTTCTCCTTGGCTTTATCCTCCTCCTTCTTCTCTCTTGGCAGTACAAGGGTGCAGAGAACTTCTATCCGAGGCATAGTAGAGAGTTTATATATATAGAATATAGTCCTCCGGCTTCGTTCTCCGGCAGCAGTGAACAACTTCCTTCCCCCAACGGCTTGGCGGCGGTGATTGGTCGAGATCCGTGGACAAACAGATGCAGCAGGGGAGGTGATCACCTTCCTTTTTTCTGTTCGCCTGGGCGCTGTCGGGGTCCTTCCACTAGGGTTTTTGGGAGTGACATGACTGAAGGATCTCCAGGAGGAGAAAAACTTCTATACACCCGGGCTCACCCATTATTGGATGAGCCCTCCATTGAAATCCTGACATGTGTAAATGCTCATTCTCTCTCTCCACTCCCCTCTATGCAAGTCAATGAATTTCTTTTTGTGGGGCCCACATAATAACCTGGCTGTTAAACTACCGGCTTGGTGGGTAAAATCTTATGATAAATCAGCTTCATCCAAAATAATTATAAAAACTTATAATCCAACATTACGTGTGTCCCCAAAGAAAAGACACGTGCATCCCCAAATTTGGTAAAGAAGAACTTATGTTTCTTGAGAAACCGATTGAGAGGAATGGCTGGAATTCACCTCCAAACATTACTATTGGCGCCAAAACATAAGATTGAGCATGGATTCATCACATCGAAAGAAGTTTCCTATCTTCATAGGAAAATTTCTCAAGTGGGTTGCCGCCGTTGCCGTCCTTGATCCTCATTTCAGCACTCATTCTTACTATTTCCTGAAGATAGTCCTTTTGATCAAGAAAGACTAGGTGAGAAAATGGACTCTTTCTTTGCTCTCTCGTTAGATTAAAAAATCTCTCTTAGACGAGGCAGGTTGAATTTACAATCCTCCATTTGTTTTTTTGGTATTCTCATTAGATATATTTACTGAATTTTTGTGAGGTTTTTGGATTGATTTCTTCATTTTTCTTAGTGCTCGTTGGATTTATGTGAAGTTAGGAACCTTTTTTTGTGTAACTTTATTCTCACATGATAGTTGGATTTTTGGAGGTTTATATGAATTTTAAGTTCATATTCTATTCTTCAAACTCTTCATCAAACAAATGGCTATAATGTTCATAGATACCATAATCCTCATGTTCTCAAACTATGCTCTGTTTTTCAATTTTGATAAAACCAATGTTATGATCATAAGATTGATTAGGAATTATAGAATACTCAAAACCATCAATAAATTGTTATTCGGATCAAACTGCACACTAAACATATATTTTTGCTTCTCTCTACTTGGAGATTATGTTTATTCGGTTTTGTGAGGATTATATAACATTCTTAGTTTTTCAATTTTTTTTTCCAAAACCAGCAACAGTGGCATGGATGTCTTGGTTATAGATGGTTCTTCAGATTCTTCTGATAGTAACATTAATTGCATAGAAAGATCATCTATTGTAGTGGAAAAAGAAAGCATTCAACTTAATTCTCAAATACCTGAAATAGGAAAAACCTTTACTTCATTTGATGAGGCCTATAATTACTACAAACATTATGCTCAAGGAGTTGGTTTCAGCATTAGGAAAGGAAGGATAAAGAGATTAAAGGATGGAACCATAAGAAAGAGATATATTCTTTGTTCTAAAGAAGGCTTTCGAGAAGAAATGGAAAAAATGATGTCAAATACAAGAGAAGAGAGACAAGGGTAGGTTGTAATGCAAGAGTTGGATTTACCGTTGAAGATGGTCAATGGATTATATCTGATTTTAATCCTGAGCACAATCATGAGCTAGTTCAAGAAGATCAGAGATATATGTTAAGAATTAGTAGGCAAATTTCAGATGCATATGCTTTTACAATTGATAAAATGGATGAAGCAGGGATAAGACCAGTTGATGCATACTCATACATGGCAAAGGAGGTTGGGGGTGAACAATATTTAGGTTTTCTACCCAAAGATTGTAGCAATTTCTTACAGAACAAAAGAAATAATATTTTAGAAGCGGGGGATGCTCAACATTTAATTGACTACTTCAAAAGCTTACAAGTTGGTGATCCTTCTTTTTTTTATTCTGTACAAGTTGATGCTGAAAATCACCTGACAAACTTTTTTTGGAGAGATGGAAGATCAAAAGTTGATTATAGTTATTTTGGAGATGTAGTTATTTTTGACACAACTTATAGGACAAACAAATACAATATGATTTGTGCACCCTTTGTTGGTGTCAATCATCATTGGCAAAATGTTCTATTTGGATGTGCATTCTTACTTGATGAGACTACAAGTTCATTTATTTGGTTATTTAAGACCTTTATGGAAGCAATGGAATGGAAACAACCTCGAACTATTTTTACAGATCAATGTGCTGCGATGGCAAATGCTATAGAAAATGTCATGCAATGCTCACGACATAGACTTACATTACTCAAAATGCTGCTAAGAAATTTTCAAAATACTATGGTCAGCCTGATTTTAAGAAACTGTTTAATTCTTGCATCTTTAATTGATTGTCAAACAATAGAAGAATTCGAGTTGAAGTGGAGTTCTTTACTCAACAAATACAACCTTTATGATAACTCATGGATCCAAAATCTATACAAATATAAAGAAAAATGGGCTCCTGTTTACAGCAAAGATACATTTTCAGCCAGTATATTATCTTCTCAACGAAGTGAAAACATGAATAGTGTTTTTCGATATTTCACAAAAAAGACAATGACTTTGACAAAGTTTGTTCATCAATATGAGAAGATTGTGCAGAGAAGACGAGAAAAAGAATTATTTGAAGATTTTCGTTGCAATCACAGTCAACCTATCAGAATTTTCAACGAAAACAGTATGGAAAAGCAAGTTGCAAACATTTACACTGAAAAAATCTTCAAGAAGTTCCAAGAAGAACTTATGGCCAGTATTTCTATTGTGATACAGGATATTAGATATAATTCTTCAACTCGAGATCACAATTTTAAGTTGATAGGAGAAGCTACAGGCAAAGAGAACAGTGTCACTTACAGTTATTTGGATGGTACTATAAGTTGCAGCTGTAAAAAAATTGAATCAGTAGGTATATTGTGTGCTCATGCACTGAAAGTACTAAATTTAAATAATATATTTCAGATACCATCTCAATATATCTTGAAAAGATGGACAAAAGATGCAAAGGTTGGGATTATATGCCATGAAAATGTTGTAGAAGCAAAAGATTCATTTGGTTTGCGAAGAAGCAAACTGATGAATAAAGCAGCATTTGTAGTCTCTAAAGCCATGATGACTGAAGAAACTCAAGCATTCTTT
Organism: Dioscorea zingiberensis; assembly: GCA_026586065.1. Lineage (NCBI taxonomy): Eukaryota > Viridiplantae > Streptophyta > Magnoliopsida > Dioscoreales > Dioscoreaceae > Dioscorea > Dioscorea zingiberensis. Next base: position 46,551,796 of record CM048820.1, read on the forward strand.
GATACTTTCTTGGATGCTGCTCTTAAAAATATTGAAGATATGTTAAAAGTCATGACTAAAAAGGATCTTGATTTGGAGCATTTACATTCTGAAAGTGAGCATGAAGTCATTGAGGAGCATCTCAATAGCTCTTTAGTCTCTCAAAGAAAGCTTTTAGATCCTTTATCAGTCCATCCGAAAGGAGTATCAAGGCGTCGAATGAAAAATTGTTTAGAGCGTAAGCGGAAGAAAGTAAAAACACCGGCAAGTAAGTTAATTGGTAAAGATTTAATTGCTTATCAATATTTTGTCAAGACCTTGCTTCTAGTAATTTGTCTATGGTTACTTATTATTGATAAAGTTTAATAAAGTATATTTTTTGCAGGTTCAAATGTAAAATCTCAAGAAGTAGTTGTTGAACCAATGATGTATCAACCTAATACATCTCATGAAGATTGTTCAATGGAGCATTTCCGCTCTTAACTATCCATCTAGTTATCTGCCAACACTAGTTCACCCTTTTTTTGGTATGTATATATCCTTAAGTGTAAAGGGATATGAATTATTATTTTGATGTTTCCTTAGACTAAGGATTCTTAAGCAATCTAATTTGTATTGACTTTGTTGTTAGAGAACTAATTTATTTACAAAATGAATTTTCTACAGCTTCTATAATTGCCCACAGTTTGTTATCTAATTATGCAGATCATTCAGTTATTTTGAAATAAGTTTGATACTTGAACTAACCAAACTATAATTTGTAGGATATGGATAATTGAAATGTGTAATCAGTTTGTAATCTAGTTCAAGTATATTGAAGCAATCTAATTTGTATTGACTTTGTTGTTAGAGAACTAATTTATTTACAAAATGAATTTTCTGCAGCTTCTATAATTGCCCACAGTTTGTTATCTAATTCTGCAGATTATTCAGTTATTTTGAAATAAGTTTGATACTTGAACTAACCAAACTATAATTTGTAGGATATGGATAATTGAAATTTGTAATTAGTTTGTAATCTAGTTCAAGTATATTGAAGCAATCTAATTTGTATTGACTTTGTTGTTAGAGAACTAATTTATTTACAACATGAATTTTCTACAGATTCTATAATTCCCACAGTTTGTTATCTAATTCTGCAGATTATTCAGTTATTTTGAAATAAGTTTGATACTTGAACTAACCAAACTATAGTTTGTATTGACTTTGTTGTTAGAGAACAAATTGATTTACAAAATGAATTTTCTGAAACTTCTATAATTACCCACAGTTTGTTATCTAATTCTGCAGATTCTCCAATTTTGCAGCTGTCAGGGCTCATGTGAAGTTAGAGGTAATTCAATGATGCAAGATTCTCATGTGAAACAAGTCAATTATTGACATTGATTTTGTGAATTCTCCAATTTTGCAGCTGCCAGGGCTCATATGAAGTTAGAGGCAATTCAATGATGCAAGATTCTCATGTGAACAAATATACAATGTAGTGAACCAGTTCTTGTCACCATGAATCAGAGCACATATTTTCCACATTAGAGTCACAAAACTTGCTTATGTTTTGTTATTCATCAAGCTTGCTATCAATGAAATGTGGACCATCACAAATGTTACAAGATCAACAACATGAATGAAGATTTTCAGAATACATTACATTGAAGATTCACAGTAGTAAGATAATATATTTTGGATGAATTATAGGTTTTTTCTTCTGATTTATCATGATATTTGAGACCTCTGTGAAGTATAATTGTTATTATATATTTTATTTATTAACAAATATAATTGTTTGATCAAATAATTTAAAATTTATGAGATTTAACTTATTGAATTTATCTTTATATTCGTGTCACATGGATCACAAATGAAGGAAAGGTTCACAATTTCATTAGCAAAATGACATCAATATTTAATCATATATTATTTATTAATTGTTAAAAAAATCTCCAAAAATGTAATAGCAAGCCAAACCTACCATCCTATTTTTCAACAATTTTATATTTATTAAATAAACAGATTTCCTCCTACATTTTCCCTCTAATAATTCATTAAAAAAGAAATTTCAAGTTATATATATATATATATATATAACAACTTCCCTTTTTTAATAAAAAAAAAAACCGGTAGTCTAACAGCCATGTATGTTGGATTATAAGTTTTTATAATTATTTTGGATGAAGTTGATTTATCATAAGATTTTACCCACCAAGCCGGTAGTTTAACAGCCAGGTCATTATGTGGGCCCCACAAAAAGAAATTCATTGACTTGCATAGAGGGGAGTGGAGAGAGAAGGAGCTTTTACACGTGTCAGGATTTCAATGGAGGGCTCATCCAATAATGGGTGAGCCCGGGTGCATAGAAGTTTTTCTCAACCAGGAGCTTACGGTGTGTCCTGGTTCCTCTCCTCCATAGATTTGCTGGCGAGCTTCACTGGCTTCACATGCCTCCCTTCTCTCAGCGATGGCGTCTTGGATCGTGGGGCTGATTTAGGGCTTCTCACCGGCGACGGCACATCGTTGGCGGCAGCAGGAGCTTCGCGGATAGCTTGTATATGATGTATAATATATATATATATATATAGTTCTTCAGCTTCGTTCTCCGACGGCAGCAAAGTGGACGGCGGTAGTAGGACAACTGAGCTTCTTCTTCTTCATGTAATGTAGATATATAGTATATAATATATGTATAGATGTATAGATAATATAATATAATATAGATATCACCTTCTTTTCTCATACAAGTGCTTTTTTCCTTCCTGTTTATCTCTCTAGAAAACTCCTCTTTCAAAAAGAACCCCCTGCCTTTTTATCTTTTCTAAAAAAAATTCTTTTTTCATCTCCTCAGGATTCTACCCACTTTGCCCGTTCTTAACCAGATAAGACCAAAGATTTTTGTTTTTAAAATTGAATTACCTTCTAACCGAATAAGATCAAGACTTTTAATATTTATTAATTTAGATTAATTAATTAATTAATTAATTTTATATTACTTTGGGATGTGTATTTGGAATTTTGTGGTTGTCTCGGGATGTGTGTTCCCGGGCCATCTCAAGGTTTAAAATTTCTTCAAGATTTGTTCTCGGACAATTATGGAATTTATACCCTCAGCCTGCCTGGATTTCTATCCTTGGTCCACGTTGGGATAACCTTATATTTGTGCCTTTTATCTGTTCTATTTATTTTATCAAATCCCGATATGGCCAAGATTATGATAAAATTAAATTTATTAATATCAGAATTTTAATTCTAATTGAATTGAGATATATTATTTTTATATATAAACATACGCTTTTGACCTAGGTAAGTGTCTTTGCCTAGAATCCTTATTTTTGGATGTTTTACATTACTGATTTCTTGATTCTTTGGCATATATATACATATTTTTTGTGTTGGATGATTATTCCTTGATATATGAATACATATCTATGTATGTATGTTTGTTGGTTGTGTGTAATTCTTTCCACTCGATGCATGTTATTCTTGTGGACTCTTCCGCCCGGTGTACAGTGGAGCGTGTGGCTCGTAAATAATGTTCAGGGCCGGTGGACACCCTATTCGTGCTTTCCCGCCGTGGGACGATACTGGCCGCCCCGTATGCCCGCCGGCTGGGATGATATCTTTGGTATGTGGTACGTAAATGTACGTGAGAGTAGCGCTACGGACCGAGGATCTGTATCAGCTTAGGCTGATGGCTGCCTAGGGGATGGTTTGCGAGCTTCGCTTGAGTTGCTTATCTTGAGATGATATGATTGTGGTTATGGAGTCCCTACCGTTGGATAGTTTTCATTGGGGTAGGTCTGAGACTCCAGGTGGTTTGGCCGGTAGGGTTTGTGTTTCCCACGCCGGGTTTGATTGTCATGTTTCTTGATTTGCTTATTCATTTGCTTATCTTATATTGAGTTAGACATGACTTCATTATGTTCCATGCGAGATACTTACTGGGCTTTCCTTACAAAAGCTTATGTACTTGTTGATTTTCCTTTTTCAGATCCCGAGGAATAGGATGCGGGCCGTAGGAATGTCGCATGAGACTTGCGTGGATTTGTTGAGGTTGGTCACCTCTGATCTTCTTGTGTGTGAGGACATATTATTCTAGGTTCCCGTGTAGGAGCCAGTTATGATATAATTGTATGGTATGCGGACCTATAGATTGTATTTTGCTTCCACGATGTACTTATGTCATTAGGCATGTTTATATCTTTGGATTATGTTTATATTCTGTTGTGCATTTTATATGTGATTAGTGATCATCGAGGCTTTGTATCGGGGCAGGGCTCGTCCCTGTTCGGGTACGTTCGGTCTCTTGCGTGCCCGTGGGCCCTGGGTTTTGGGGCCAAGGCATGACAGCTAAGGTTGGGCCCGGAACTTGTACAAACGACCAAGTCACCGCTGATAGGATTCAATGTGGGGTCTATCCACCCCAAAGGAATCATCAGTCTCTGGTTGAAGGTGGGTGCCCGCCCTCGATAATCGAAGGTCGTCATAAAATTCTTGGTGGTAAGGTGCCTCTCGAGCTACAATGTGATTCTCGGCAGGCCAGTCCTCAACACCTTGCAAGTCGTGATCTCTACCTACCACCTGTTCATGAAGCTCCCCACAGAACACGGATGCGGCGAACTTCGGGGAAATCAGCAAATGGCTCGACAAGGCTACGTCACCTCCCTTAAAGTCAAGAATCGTGAGCCACTGCAAGCGGAGACATCAAGAAAACTGGGAAGGGAGCAACCTCGAGGGAACACTCAAGGAAAGAACCAACTTAGAGACCGACCCAAGGAGGTGTGGCCCAAAGAATGGTTAGGTAAACCCTGGGAAGTAGCCCCCCTCCCATTATCTAAAATTTCCCTAAGTGAAGAATCCCTTCTCGCTAGTTAAACTTTCAAGTTAAAAGGGTTGCACTTTTTAGCTACAAGGGTCTTCGGTTGAACAAGCACCACATGCTCGCTAAAGTCCTTTCTCAGGGCCGAGCATCACGTGTCGCAAAAAGTTTCAAAGTCCCTTCTGGTCGGGCACCACATTAGCGCTAAAGTCCCTCTTCAGGGTCGAGCATCTTGTGCTCGCTAAAAGTTCCCAAGTCTCTCCTCAGGACCGAGCATCGCGTGCTCGCGAAAAGTTTCTATGTCCCTTCTCAAGGCCGGGCATCGCATGCTCATTAAAGTCCCTCCGCTAAAAGTTTCTAAGTCCTTTCTCAAGGCCGGGAACCACATGCTCGCTAAAGTCCTTCATAAGGGCCAAGCATCGCATGCTCGCTAATAGTTTCCAAGTCCCTTCACAGGGTCGGGCATCACATGCTTGTTACAGGCCCTTCTCTGGGCTGGGCACCACAAGTACCACATACCGGCCCTCCTCTAGGCTGGAATCGACAACGGCTCCTTCTCAGGGCCAGGAACCACAGGTGCCACATACTGGCCCTCCTCAAGGCTGGAACAGCTCCTTCTCAGGGTCAGGCACCACAGGTACCACGTACCGGCCCTCCTCAAGGCTGGAATCGACAACGGCTTCTCCTCAGGGCAGGGCACCACATGTGCCACATACCGGTCCTCCTTAGGGCCGAAAACACCAACGGCTCGTCAGGGTCGGGCACCACAGGTACCATATCGGCCCACCTCAGGGTCGGGACCACCAATGATTCCCCCTCTTTGACGCTAGGCACCTCGAGTGCCACGTGTCGGGCCCTCTCAAAGCCGGTGGCCCCCTTTCGGAATCACCCCCATCGCTTCCGAAGGAAAAGATTTTGAAAGAATGGGAACGCACGCAGCCCCACTAAGAAAAAGGCATGAACAAGCAGAAGAGAGAGAAGGACATACACGACATTGCAAGTAAGTCCCGACACCCAAAACTCTCTAGCTAAACAAGTCATTTATTTCAAAAAGAAAAGGGGGGGAGAACCCCAGCGATGACAATACATGCCAATAACATATATATAATGTTATAGCTGGAGGCGCCAACAAATGTAAAGCGAACCTCGAATCTAGCAAAAAGGGGTCTACTTTGGGGTGTTTACGGATGACCTCCAAGCAAGCCCAAAATCCCTTCTCCGCCCTGCCATGGGTGGCGGCGATCTACGCCTTGCTCATCTCCGGTGAAGATCGATACACGTGCACCGCCTAATCAGCTGCCTCCCGGAGATGAAGGCGATATTGCGTAGATTCCCGAAAATCCTCCATAGCCTGCTGGCGCGCCTCCTCCAAGGCCGCCGCACGCTCCTCCAACTTCCTGTCCAAGTCGGATCGAGCCACCAAGGCAACGGCCAGCGACAAGCTCAGTTGGGTTGTGATTTTGGCTCTCTCCCTAACTTCCCGAGACACGCCTTCTCCAAGAACTGTATGGCATGCTTCTTCCTAGCTAGGTTGGCCTAGACCTCAAGAGCTTCTCCTCAAACCTCCTCAGGAGGACCTCTAACAGCCCCGGACGTGCCCCGAAGCCGTCCAACTTGGACATCTCCGGGAGATGAGCCCCATAACATCGTTAAGAGTAGCAGCCTACACCCGACAGAGGAGATGGGTTAGAAATAACAGGAGGCGAGGCAAGAAAATGACGAGCGCACCTCAACTCCGATGAAACTCAACCGGGAAGCTAGGTCTCACCCAAGAGATTTAACCGCCACGAGCATAGGGTCCCACACCAATCGGAGCAGCTCCTCTGTATCAAAAAAGGGGTCATGGAGTAGGTCCCTCTCACCCTACGAGGTCCCCACTTCGCTCAAATGTGGGGAGAGGGGCCCCCTCCCCGACAAGGCAGACCGCCCAAGATGTTGACCATCATAAGAGGACGCAGACGGGGCACCGGGCGTGTGGACAGGAGGAACCGGGGCCACGACATTGTGGTTGAACCCCCTACCTCTGCATGGCGCTTCCTGGTCATCTATCTTCGCAGAGGGAAGTCCATACCAACAGAAAGAGGGGAAGTCTGAAAAACTAACAACGAGAAAGGGATGGGGCTAAGGACGCGGTAACTCTTGCCCTTATAACGAAAATTAAAAGATGGAAGTCGAACAGATGTAACCCCTTGGAAAGAACGCCCAAGGTAAGATTACTGCTGGAGTGATTCTCACACACGATCAATGAAGAGACACCCTCGAAAGCTGAGCTACCCACTCCGAGATGGAACTCCATTACAAACTCTAAGCGGAGCCCGCCCCAAAATGGTTATGCCCGAGGAACGAGAATCAGTACCCCGGCGGCAAAAAACCACAACCAGATATAAGGGGAAGAGTCCAACTCTTTACCAAAAAATATTGGAACAACAGTCACAAAGGCGAAGAGTCATGCGGACAGTGGTGAGGTCTGGCGCTGGAAGACAAACCCCGTGCGAGCTCGCCCTGGGCAAGGACCACATTCGTCTCCTGAAACACTTCTTCAAGCCCAATACCTCGGTCCGAATGTCACCGCCTCAGGTCGGGGAGCAGCTCCAGGACCTCCTCAAAGCTCTATGAAGCAACATTTCCCTTGGGAAAGCGGCCGTGCAAGACCTGGAAGGCATGGAAACTTCGTGACGCACTCGCCAAAATCTCCTCGTCAAAAAGGGATTGAAAAGATGGAGAACCAATGAACCGAGAAATGGCTTCAGACCCACGATGGCTGAGAAGCTCATAGAACTCACGGGAGTTTCGAAAGTCGGAAACACTCTTGTCGGAGATGGCCTTCTTTAGACGCACGAACTCCCGAGAATTATGGTATTCGGCTATCGCGGTGTACTTGGTCTTCCAGAGGGCCACTTGGTGTTTCTCCTCTAGCGTTGCGACAAGCCGTCGGTCCGCATGCCCAAGCTCCTGCACACGGGACTCCATTTCGGCCCTCTGACAAAAAAAGATCGGACTCATAACCCAGCTCCCGCTCCTTCAGTTGAACCTCGGCCTCATGCTTAAGCTTCCTACACTCCACCTTGTGAAATCGGGTCACAGTGCCCACGAGAGACTTGAACTCATCCCTCATAACCGCTAGTTCGACAGAATGCTCCCTCCGCATTTGAGAGCATGTCTCCTTATATACGATAACGAGCTTGCGTTGGCGGTTGAGGGATGAAGATACCTCGGCGTTCTGGGCCTCTAGCTCCTTTATACGCACCTCATGCGTCATCGAAGGGATGCCCCGGGGCCCTGATAAGTGTTCATTTGAGCATAATTCTATACTATATTTTTGTAGACTTGGCATGAGATTATGAAGATTTGTTTCCCACCGATGCTCAAAATTTGCTTATTTTCATCAACAGGCCTTAATAAGAGGACCCCGGAGGAAAGAAAGTATTTCGGTAGAAGCCGGGATCCCGAAGCGCTTAGAAGGACTCATACGGGCTAGTATAATCGGCTGGACATATACGGCCTAGAGCATTATACTAGGCCCCGGAGAAATATACGAGCATATATAATGCTGCATAAATAATTAGCTTCCCTGAGGGGGTAGCCTATATACGCAGATATATACGCCCCGTGATAATGCACGGGCCCGTATGAAGGTGGTCGGGCCCAGTAACGAATGACATGTACTCAGCATACGGGCCCGTATATTGTTAAAATTGGGCGATCTGCAGACCTAGCCGAGGGGTAACTTAGTAAATCTCACCCTCTAAACCCTACGAGTATATAAAGCGAATGTGAAGGGATTTTAGGGGGATTGGCTGCTAGGGCAAGAGAGGCACCTTGGAGAGAGCATTGGAGGGTCATCTCCTTCAAGGCATAGGAGCAAGAAGAGGGAAGATCGAAGGAGGCGAAGCGAGAAGCTATCAACGGTGATTGCACAAATCCCAATTGCTATGTCGTTCTTGTTTTCTTCTATCTTTGTTGTGAATTGTTGCCCCCCTTTCATGGAGGGCTAGTTTTGTAGATGCTTGGGTGATTGGTGAACCCTTGGACATGTTCTAATTAATGTCTCCTCTCTATTTTGATTACTTGATTGCATTGCTTGAGTCTATTGGATGTTTTAATGTGAGTTGATCCCTCTACGTTGCGAGAGCCCGGAGGGATCTTCGTAGTCCATACGGGGGAAGAAGCGAACGCCTCCCCGTGTGTAGACCATCTCCAATAGAAAGGATTGTGAGTACACCGGGAACCCGGGTACTTAGGAGAGCGACCCCTTTAGACGTATTATTCCTGTAATCCTTCCAAGACATAGGTTCGAGAACATCATCGGTAAGGGCACTAGGATTAGTAGCTCACCTCGGGATTAGAGAGTGAGTGAAAGCACGATAGGAACCCTTGGCCAACAGAACAATCGAGTAATTAAAGTAGAGAAGGGCATTTATATATTTGAAGTCCGAGGGGGATCCAATTACCCGGGCATCCCCTTTTTATGATCATTTAACTCCAAGAAGTATTCAATTCCCCAGTTTATATTTTCCTTTAAGTAGTTTAGAACTAGCATAATCAGCCATTTTCTCGGATTGATTAGATAGTAGACAATTAGTAAATACTAGTACTTCTTTCTCCCTGTGGATCGACAACCCGACTTCTATGTCCACTCTTATTACTTGATACGACCCGTACACTTGCGGATTTTTAGCGCATCAGGCCCCGACTCCTAGAGAGGGCTCATCCCCAGGTACCCCAGTAAAACCGCCAACTGGACGAGATTGATGAGCCAATTGAAGGCATGATGAATAGCAATCTAAAGTCACAAAGCCGGACCTACCTTACTCCCCGTAGACGCCAAGCGGAAAGCCAGATCTCCGAGTCCGAGACTGGCAGCCACATTTCGGTCCCCTTTGGTGAAAGACAAGACGAGACACTGGAAGGGTGCGGTGCCGTCCGGATAGGAGAACCCAGCGTGACGCAAGGGAGAGTGGTCCCTAGGTGCCTCTGCTCCCATCTTAGGGGACGCCTCCCTTCCTCCAAAAGGACGGGAGACCAATCGGGATGACCGTGTAAAGGCTATCCTCTTAAGGCGTTTCGCCGGCCTCGAGGGAGCTATGGCAGCCAGCAGGGTCATAACCTCCATAGAAGGCAATTCCAATCCCTCCCTGGGCTGGACCTTCCCTCGTACAAGGGAGGGAAAAGGAGACGATTTCCCCTCCAGTTTCGGTCGCTTCTCTGTGAAGGCCCTGTCTTCTATCCTAGTTGGAGTTCGGCGCACCCGTAAGACGTGATCAACACCGCCCCGCACCATAGATAGAAAATGAGCCTGTCCCATAGGAACCTTTGTCAAAAGCAAGCATGCATACACATGAGGGAGCATATGAAAAGGAAAGCAACTCCACGAGAAAGAAAAAGAAAAACTACTACTTGCGAGGAAAGCCCGGCAAGTAGACCCGGGATGGGTGAGACAAGTCCTAGCGGTCCCATTATTACTTGATCTGTGGAGATCCATCTCTCCTCTGTCTCGGACATCATGGGGTCATAGTCCTATCCCCAGAACGGGGCACTCCATAGGGTAGGGTTGTCCCAATCACCTCCACACATGACGAGCACAAAATGGGACCGTCTCTCCGGAAGCTTGGGAAATGTAAGGTCCAAGCCTAACCCCTCACGGTGAGCAAAGCAGAACCATTCCTCAAGGGTTGGGACTCTCCTCAAATAGAAAATGAGGCAAAACAGGTGGACAGAAAGAGGAAGCAGATGACTGTGAAAGACGACTACAAACCAATAAAGAATCCTCCAATTGTAAGGATGAAGCTTGGAAGGGCATACTTTGTAGAAATTAAGTACCTCGAGGAAGAAAGGGTGCAAAGGGAAGTGGAGGCTTGCCCTAAAGAAATCGAGTTATACCGCGAGTGCCCCCGGAGGAGGGTGATGAGCCCTCTCTGAGATAGAAGGGACCCGATACTAAAAAGGAAGGGGAACGGGGAAATGCTTCTCGCGACGGAAAAAGTCTAGGTCTATGATCTTGATGGGAAAGGAATCAGCCACGGAAACCCTCTCCATTGCACGAAAACCTTACGAACCAACACTGTGTTGAAAGCGAAGGAGAAAAGGTGAACTCCAAACGATAGGGAGGAAGGAATGGAAAGTAAACAAAACTCCCACCTGTCGCAGCCCTAGGAGGATCTAATAGGTTACAATAGGCCACCTCCAGGTACCCGCGCGATAATCAACGCGTGGAACTTGGGGTGCGAGGATCCTCGCTTGGGGAGTGACACTCATTACACCTTCAGCTACCTCTAGCCAAAAGTGGCGATGTCCTGCTTTGTCAGTAACTCAAGAGAGGGAGAGAGGGGGGAAGTTGAAGAAACCCAGCGAAGCAGGGTGAGGGAGGATGCAACGAGCACAGCCGCTACCCCATAAGAAGAGGGTCCACGATGATATCAATACACCAACCGAACACCAAAACTCCACAAGCTGCATCCGGTTGGACGCCTACCAGCCTTACGAGCTGGGGGGCAATTGTTAAAGGGACAAATCCCAACAGTACATGTGGCATACCCCAAGCAACGGTGAGGCCCGGGGACCACTGAGATCCCATTGTGCATCCAGGGAAAGATACGCAGGATCGACCGTGATCGTCTGATGGGCAGCCGCACAAGCCACGAGAATGGAACATCCCTAGCAGGCAAGCACACCAAAGCATTTATCCGCTCACTTAACAGAAGAGCGGCATCGACCTGCCTCTCGAGAAAAGCACGCCTATAAGGGCGGGGAAAGGCACCCTGGCTCCGCCACCGTGGGCTCCTCAAGTAAAAGGAAGGAGGTTTTCTCCCCCAAATTCCTAACTCTCTCTCTTTCATACACAAAACTCTTTCTCTCCTAAATGCAAACTCTTGACCCAACTAACTTGAGCATCGGAGGGTCTGGGTCGAAGAAGCCCTTGGACTTCTTTGTTTTGCAGGGGAGGCAGCTTGTTTGGTGGGCGGTATCGATGCCTCACGGCTATCAAACCACCGACGGCCGGTGAAAGCTCGTGTTCCAAACTACCACTACTCTCACAACACTCTCTACTCACAGTTGAACTCTATGTGGGAAGCGGTTTCTTCAACCTGCTACCAATTGAGCATCAATAATAATAAATATAGTAATAAATTCCTGTAATACAGTATTTCCAATTGCATATAACCAAACACCATATTTGTTTGAATTGTATTTTAAAATCCATGTATTTTCAGTTACATTGTAATTGTAACTGAAAATCCATTGTATTTATAGTTACATTAAACCAAACGCCATGAAGAGAAGGAAAAATCCAAGTCACCCGGGAAGGTAGAAACCGATGGGTCGGACAAACAAGAGTTGAAGGAAAATAGGAAGAAAGGGGTCAAAGCCCTATTCTTGATCCAAAAATCTATCTCCAATAAGATTTTTCCAAGAATAATCAAGGCAAAAAGTTCTAAGGAGGCATGAGAGATCTTGCCAAAGGAGTTTCAAGGAAGCGACAAGGTGAGATCTGTGAAGCTCTTGACTATCAAGAGACACTTTCAAAATTTGCAAATGAGGGAAAATGAAGCCCTAAAAGATTATTTCCCAAAGGTGATGGAGATTGTGAACAAAATTAGGAGTTTGGATGAGAATTTGACCGATAAGTAGGTATGTGAGAAGATCCTTTTTAGCCTCTCTCCAAAGTACAACAACATTGCCGCCATCATCGAAGAAACCAAGGATCTCTCTACCCTTAGTATTTCATGACCTAATGGATTCCTTAGTGATGCATAAGTGAAGGTTGGGTAGACACACCGAACAATCGATTGAACGTACCTTCCAATCGATTGAAATTGCCTTCCAATCTAGGTTAAACATGAAGGAGCAATCAAAGCAAAATTTTGTTGTTGGAGGATCATCCCGTGGAGGAAGATTTGGAAGAGGTCGTGGTGGATTTGGGAAAGGAGTTGGTAGAAATTAACAATCAAATTGCCCAAACCTATTATAATATTTGCAAGAGAACCTCTTGTGTTGAAAAGAATTGTTGCTTCAAGGGAAAGCCCTAATGTTATAATTGTAAGAAGTTTGGCCACATGCAAAAAGATTGCTGGTTTAAATCAAATGAGCAAGGCAATTATACCAAAAAGAAGAGTGGTGATGGAAGACCATTCTATGTATGATAAGTGGCCATTGAACAAAAGAATGATGTATGGTATATTGATAGTGGATGTAGCAACCACATGACCGGTGATGAGTCTATCTTTTGCAAGCTTGATTCAACCAACAATACTACTCAAATTACTGTGGGTAATGGTCTTATTGTGAAATCCAAAGGAAAGGGCATGATTGTCGTTGCTTCAAAAGAAGGGCCGGATGTTGACTCATGAAATGTTGTATGTTCCAGAGTTGGCACAAAATCTACTAAGTGTCAGGCAACTTATTGATCGTGGTCATGCTGTGCATTTCGAAAGTGGTTGGTGCAAACTTATCACAAGATTGAAAACAAAAGAGAGTTGATGGCCAATATGAGAATGGAGAAAAATAGAAACTTCCCTCTCACTCTCAAGCATGCTGGAAATGTTGCTTTAAAGGCATGTCTTGAATATTTGTCATTGTTTTGGCACAAATGGCTTGGACATGTAAATTTTGAAAGCTTGTAATTGTTGAGCAAAAAGAAGATGGTATATGGCTTGCCAACTATTGAAGAAAAACATGATATTTGTGAAGAATGTGCTCTTGGTAAAATACACCGAGACTCATTTCCAAATGAGAAAGCTTGGAGAGCCAAGGCACCATTGGAGCTGGTTCATTCCGATGTGTGTGGTCCTATGAAGATACCTTCTCATGCCGGTAATCACTTCTTTATCACTTTTATTAATGATTATTCAAGAATGTGTTGGGTTCACTTCATAAACCAAAAATCAGAGGCATTCTCTATCTTCAAGAAATTCCAAAAGATGGTTGAAAGACAAAGTGGCCAGATTATCAAAAAAATTGAGACCTGATAGAGGTGGTGAGTACAACTCTAAAGAATTTTACAAATTTTGTGAATATATTGTTCTAGAAAGACAATTGATGCTGAGTTTTTCACCGGAGGAAAATGGTGTTGCTGATAAGAAGAATAGAACAGTTGAAGAAATGGCAAGAACAATGATGCAAGAGAAAAGTCTTCCATCAACTTTTTGGGCCGAAGTAATCTATACCATGATCTACTTTTTAAACCGATGTCCCACGAAGGCGGTGGAGAACAAGAATTCATTTGAAGAATCGTTTAGCGGTCGGAAGCCATCAGTGAATCATTTGAGAATTTTTTGCTCCGTTTGCTATGCTCATGTTTCGAAAGAAATGAGGCACAAACTTGAAGAAAAAGGAGAGAAATGTGTTTTTTATTGGCTATAGCTCAAAATCAAAAGGCTATAGGCCTCTTTAGTTTGAAGAGAAATAAGGTGATAATAAGTCAGGATTTGATCTTTTGATGAAAATGGTTCAAGGGATTGGAAAGAAAAAGGTGTACAAAGTATGCCCGTGCAAATTTAAGAAGAAGTGCAAGAGCCACCAAGTGTCCAAGATGAAGATCATTGTAGGGTCCATGATTTTTTTTTAGGGTTTTATTTTATTTGTTCTTTTGAGAATAAATATGTTTACCTTAGTTTTTAATTGAGTTTATTTTTATTTGAATAAAAATTACATTTAGTAGATCTCTTTGTTTAATTTGTAATTTGAGAAGCTTATCATAATTTTGGAATTATGAGGTTGAAGGATTTAAATGATTAAACTTTTAATTAGTGATAATCGTGCCTAATAAGGACCTAGTTGTAATTTTAAGAAATAACGGGGACCTAACAAGAATTACGTCTCTCTCTGATAAAGGACCTGCATGTGAGAATAAAAAGGAGCAGGGACTTAGCATAAATTAGCAAAGGAACCATGCAGAGCAAAGGATTAAACGGCCAAGATGTAAAGGATCTGGATCATGCCTATCACAAGGCATGATCCTGCCGTTCACTCCAAACACCAGCACAAAAGTAAATGTGCCCCCACCATGTGGTTAAGCAATGACCGTTCATCTCGTAGATAGATTCAAGTTCTAGGCATGGGAGACAATCCCAGCCGCTCAACGCCAAGCGACCTTGGTTGTTCATCAAGGTGAATACTTGATCCGAGGCGTTGTGATAACACTATGGCCGTTGGATCGCCGCGTGAAATCAGCACCGTCCGCCCGAGGAGAATTGATCGCGAGACGTCACCAGCCATCCTTCTCTCCAGCACTACGCCGCCACCTGGGTTTATCCGCTCCTGCAAATAGTTTAAACTGGGATTCAAATAAACTCTAATCTAATTAGAAGAGGGTTATCTAGAATCTCCCTAAAAAACCTATAAATAGGAACCACCCTGTGATCGTTGGAGATCATCTGAGAAGCGGCGACACATCCTCCGTGAGGCACGGTGAGACAAAGAAGAGAGAGAGAGAAAGAGAGGGAGAGACGACGCGCGCACTCTCACGGGAACCAGGACCACCTCCAGGGGAGCGTTGATAGAGAGGCTGATAGTCACAAGAGAAGGAGTTTGACGGACGGCAATCTCTGGTGAATCTTTTTCGTTCAGTTCTATTTATGATCTTGCATGCATGCGGCGTAGTACGGATGCTAAGAGAGAGAAGGGATGAGAGAGATGGGTTCTTTTTCTTTCACTACCTTCTGTCACGACACCGAGCACCGGAGAAGGTTGCTCCGGTGATGGAAATAGGAATCCGAGGGCTCTCGGCCCAGGGAAAACTTGTGGCACGCCGGCGTCCTCGGACGGCAAGGACCTTTGAGGAAAGAACAACCCGGCCGCGCCGTCCGCAGCCAGTGACCGCCGCGTCTTCCCTCCTCTTCATGAGCTTCGGTCAGGAGGTTGAAGAAGAACCGGGTCGAGTCGATCTTGGTGGGGTGCGTTTTAAAAAGAAAACGAAATTGGTGGAGCTCAACCAGGTTTGGGATTAGATCAATTAAAGGGTTGGTTGAGTCTGAATAAAGTTTGAGTCTGGTTCAGACCGGGTGGAGTTGAATAAGTTAACATTTGATAGTTGATCAATTTAATTGGTTGGGTTGAGTCAGTTAAGGTTGGGTTGGGTCAATTGGAGTAATAAAGCCTGGATTCAATTTAGTTAATAATAGGTTGAGTTAAGTTCAATCAATTGATTAAATCAAGTTGGGCTTAATCGATTTAAAGTTTCGTGAGTTGATTTGAGATGGGCCTGGTTTTCCATCAATTGGTTTAGTCAAGCCAAATAAGTTAATTTAGATTGAGTCAATCAATTCAAAGGAGTGAGGTCCAATTAAAAGATTCGGTTCAATCAAACTTAGTTCAATCAAGTTAGCTCAAATGGGTTGAATCTAGATTTAGTTCTGGGCTTAGTCAGTTTGGCTAGCTGGTCAGGTTTAACCAATGTTTGAAAAGCAAATAAAGATATAAAAAAAAAGGGAAGGGAAGGGGGATTGAACCAAGGACCTACTACTTGGGCTTAGTGGGCCTTAACCACTATGCTAGTTGTTTCCTTTGGGATAAATAGACAAAGTTTATTAATAAAAAGGGGAAAAGCTTAGAAAATAAAAGGCTTATAAATAGGACTTGGGTCAAATTAGGGCATCATGAATGTTTTATTAGAAATTTTAAAACAATGTCATTATTAAAATTAGACTTTGCTGCCAGATACCGAAATAGAGAATTATCAGGAGTAAGAGTCAGGAAGGAATTCCAGATATCACAAACAAAGGTAAGTTACCTCTGCCTAGTATTCCACCTGTCATTGGGTTTCTTGGTTTTATTGATTCTAGTTCTTTTAGCATATCTGTTACCTTTCTGTTTATTGGAATACGTGCACATACCTGTTGTTTGTTTTCCTTCTTTGTATGTGTGTGGTTGATGTGCTAGAAATTTATTTCATTTCCTATTTTTTGGTTTGTTCGTTGGGCACACCGCCCTGTGACCGACATTTGATCATGGACGCTTGGTCTTATGTCTTTGGCCGGTAGGTGTGTGCCGATAGATTCAAGTATTTTTTTGGGCTCGGGAGCAGATGCTTAAGTGGAGTGCTCAGGGCTGAGGACACCCTGACGTTCTAATAGTTCCATGCTAGGGGGAGGATACCCTGGCAGTGTCGATTCCAGATGAGGCTGGGTGCTGACCGGAGAAGTTTGTTGAGCCTGAGGGCTGTTTCTTAATCTAGGAGTTTCTCCTCCTAGTCTCCTAGATCGTTGCTTGTGCGGGGCATGATCCCGGTTGTTTGACTTGTTGACTGTTGAATACTTTTATCGGTTTTGACTTCGTTGTGATCCCTACGAGGAACTTACTGAGCTTTCCTTCCGGAAGCTCACCCCATTTGTTTTCTTTTTTGTTACAGGTCCTAAAGGATAGCTGTTTCAGATTTAGGAGTGGCGTGAGTGGGCAGGACACAGCTTGCCAAGGTTAGAAGATCCCAACTAGTTTTGACTTGTAGGACCCCTGTAGGGCCTGTTTATTGTAGGGTGTATAAATTTTGTTTTTAATTCCGTTGTAACTCTGATAAATAAATTGTGAGTTATTTTGATATTTTTGTTATTTGTTTCTGAATTACTTAGGCCTTGTATCCGAGCGGGGCCCGTCTCCACTTGGATACGGCCGGTCTGTGCACGTGCTCGAGGTCCCGGGAACCGGGTCGGAGTGTGACAATCACTATGAATAGGAAGAGCAACCTCAATCTCCTCCAATAAATGCCAGGTCAAGTTCATCTACTCCAAGCCCAACACCGATAAGAATAAGAAATCTAAGTGAAATCAATGCTACATATAATTTTTGTGTTGTAAAATAATAATGTTTTGAGCAAGCAGCTAGAGAAGAAGTTTGGAGAAATGCAATGGAGGAAGAGATAAAAATGATTGAGAAAAACAATACTTGGGTTTTGGTGGAGAAACCAAAGATGTGATCGGCTTGAAATGGATCTACAAAACCAAAACAAATCTGGATGGTTCCGTGCAGAAATACAAAGCAAGATTAGTGGCGAAATAGTACTCACAATAAGTCAGAGTTGATTATTAAGAGACATTTGCTCCAGTTGCAAGGCATGAAAAAATAAGGATGTTGATTGAATTGGCCGCTCACAAGGGATGGAAATTATACCAACTTAATGTTAAGTCCTCATTCTTGAATGGAATGCTAAAAGAAGAAGTGTATGTTGAGCAACTGTAAGTTTTCACGGTTGAAGATGAAGATAACAAAGTGTACAAGTTGAATAAGGCCTTGTACGGGTTAAAACAAGTGCCCCGTAAATGGTATAGCCAAATTGATGCCTACTTCATCAACAATGAATTTAGAAGAAGCCCAAGTGAGCCAACACTCTACATCAAGCATAGCAAATCCGGTATGCTCATTGTTTCCTTTTATGTTGATGATTTAATTTTAGCGGAAATGATGAGGAGATGATGCATGCATTCTAAGAGGAGATGACGAAGAAGTATGAGATGAATGATTTGGATTTGCTTCATTACTTCTTGGGCATTGAAATTGATCAAGGAAAAGATGGTGTGTTCATTTCTCAAAGAAAGTATGCTCAATCCATTCTCACTAAATTTAAGATGGAGAATTGTGATCCAGTAACCACACCATTATTGGTGAATGAAAAATTGATTAAAGAAGATAGAAGTGGTGAGCCCCACTTTATAGAAGTTTGGTTAGAAGTTTATTGTATTTTACTACTACAAGATCTGATATCATATATGCTTCGGGATTATTGTCTCGGTTTATGCATCGACCGAGCAAAATGCATTTTGGAGTTGCAAAGAGAGTGTTATGGTACATTCAAGGTACTAAAAAATTTGGGCTCATGTTTAAGACGAAGGAGAAAGTGAAACTGGAGTTATTTGGGTTTTGTGATAGTGATTGGGCCAGTAGTGTGGATGACATGAAAAGCACATCCGGTTATGCATTTACAATCAGATTAGGTATATTCTTATGGGCATAAAAAAAAGCAAGAGAGAGTGATGCATTCCTCCACGGAAGCCGAATATGTGTCGACAAGTGAAGCTACAAAACAAATTATTTGGTTAAGAAAGATTCTTGAAGATATGGGGGAAAAGCAAGAAAGGTCCACCATTATATTTTGTGATAAGAAATGATGAGTAGATAATTATACATATTTTCATACTATAATTGCATGCGCTTTGCTTGATTCACATAGGTTTCTCTATTTTTGTGCTTTTTTTGGTATTTTCTTGTGATTGAGTAGGAAAACAAAAATTCTGGGAACAAAAAGAAGTGAAATACGAAATAATTTGGATCGAAAAGAGCCAAAAAGCCAAGTACACGACCGTGTATATGCCCGTGCAGATGATAGGACTACTACAACGTTAAAATTAGAACGTGCTCTGAGATATAGAGACATGCACGACCAGATGTACGGGCATGCACTTGACTATGCATCTCTCCGAATTGTAGAAAGTTGTGTACGCTGCGTTGTATAAGGAGATGCATGGGCGTGCTTAGATCTGCACAGTCGTGCATCTAGAGTTTTGAAGTCTATAAAAGGGATGCCCAATGCGATTTAGAGGTCCAGCCTTTGGCGACTTCTCGACTGATGGTTAGGGTTTCGGTGGATATTGAAGGCAGAGAGGACATCGACTCAGGGAATATTTCTTATGTCTTTTATCATGTCTTCTCCTTTAAATCTTGTCCTAGGTTTTCTTAGTATGAGATGCTAAACCCCTTGTGGTACCTAGGGTTCTTGAACCTTAGGATGAATTGTGGCTTTTTCCTATTTTTAATACTAGGTTTTCCTTTCTTAATTATTTATGTGAATTATCTATGTATGCTGAATGCTTTTGGTTTGTTAGTGCAAAAGTGCCGATCACATAATTAGAATTGCCAGATGTATGACGAGAGATCGTGGTCAAGCTAGGTCCAAGCATCATAGATAATAAGGTGGAGGGGGGCACGCGCCGAGAGATCAGGTGATTCGCGGTGTTGTTAACGCAACACCAACTCGCTCTCCGAATTAGGGTAAAACCTAATACTGAGAACCATAGAACACTCAATAATGATAATGCAGTCATATGGCGAAGTTGTTATATGGGACTAAGGTTTGGCTGTTACGAGAGATCGGGGTAAAACTGATTTAGGGTTCTCCATAGTCAGTGAATAGATCAACTAGGTAGGCAGTATTAGAAAATTGGTCAATAAGGGATTCTTAGTGGGATAGTGATCCGGGGTGCCATGCTCTCTGCATTGATTAAAATCCTAGATTTGCCAACTGTTCACCATAGTCTCTTAGATTTCTTTAGTTAGGACTAGATCACCACATATCTTTTTAGGCTAGGTAATAGAGTTCTAGTTACTACTAGTTGCCGCTCCCTATGGATTCGACTACCCTACCTTTGGGTACTTTACTACTTGAGTGACTCCGTGCACTTGCGGATAGCATCACATCAAGTTTTTGGCGTCATTGCAAAGGAATGGGCATTCTAGGAACATTAGGGTTTTGTTACTCTAGCTATTTTAGTCTTAGTTCTTTTAATCTTTTCGAGCTAATCTTGTTGTTTTCTTCTTGTTGAAGGTACTAGTGCATGACCAGAAGTTCTTCGTATCCACTAGAGGTACCGGATCCAGACTCTAGTCCCCTCTTCTCTTCACCAATCAAGGAACACAATCATAATCTCCACTCAACAAAAGTAACAATTACCAAAAATATCTCTAATCATTTTTGTGTATTAATTTTATTATAATTTTATCAATTTTAAATTAATAAGTAAAAATTTGATGTTTATTTTGTAAGATTTTAATAAGATTTTTTTATACTTTAATTGAATTTAATTTTTGGATCTTAAATCATTGAATTTAATATGATTTCACATTAATTGGTACTTGAGGGTATTCTTGTCATTTTATTATTTCTGCAACCATACCTTACCATTAAACAAACACAAATAGCTTATTAACCATACCATATAATACCCTTTCAAAACATGATAAACAGTAATTACAATACTATACCATACCATACATTACTAAATCATGATTGTTAGTCATCCAAACAGAGCCTTAGTAGTGGCAGGTCAATTGAGAAGTTTTTTCCTGTGTATTCTTAGCAATGGCAGGTCAACCGAGAAGATGATGTGTATGAAGTATGCAGATGACATGCCTTGACGAGAAGAGAGAAGGGTTGAAGACTAACATATCTCGCCAAGAGATATTTGATGTGATTAACTCCTTTTGACCTGGAAGCTCTATCACTGGGATCACACACACTACAAGAAAACAGACATTTCGCGGCGGTTTTAAAGTCATTTAGTGGCGGTTTTGAACCGCCGCTAAACTATTTCGCGACGGTTAACAAACTGCCTCTAAGACTAGCGTCGCGACACATTTCGCGGCATTTTTGATTAACCGCCGGTACAACCGTTGCAAAATGCAGATTGCATTTAGCGACGGTTCCTAGTGCATTTCGTGGCGGTTTTGTAACCGCCACAAAATGTTTTCATTAATTTAAAAAAGATTTTTATATTATTTTTAAAAAAATAAAAAAAAATCTTTATAAATAATTAAAAACATTTCCTTGCGGTTATCAAACGACCTCGAAATGTTTATTATTTAAAAAATTATTATTATTTTTTAAATAATAAAAAATTCTTTCTTTATAATTTTTTAAATAAATTTCTTTTTTTAAAAATTCCTCATGGCTATTCAAAATCCGTCGCATCTACAAATATTTTTTTTTAAAATTTTTTTATAAATGCTTATTTTTTTACAATAATCCAAATATTCAACCCATTCATTTCAAATATAAAAATAATAAAAATTTTATTGATAATTCAAAAATAATTAAAACAAAATTAAATTTACAAATTGGTTCACACATCTCTAAAACAAGAACATATGAAATAAATTGTACTCTTTTTCTCAAATAATGTTTATAAAAATTCAACAAGAAAATGTTTTACAAACATTGCTTACAAACCTTGAACAAAGTAAGCTTTGACAAAGGCATTGCTACTTCGCTCAAATTCGGTAAGGAAAATGATCAGTGGAAAGCAACGGACTTCATCAGACGGGATGCAGGAGCAAGTCAGGATGATCGTGGAAAAAGGCTGAAGGTGGCCCAAAGTCGGCATGTAAGAGCTATGCGCACTGCTGCACTGATCTTGAGTTTCAGGTTGGCGATGCGGTATTCCTGAAGGTATCGCCTATGAAGGGTGTGGTGAGATTCGGGAAGCGTGGGAAGCTTGCTCCGCGCTATATCGGACCCTTCGAGATTCTAGAGAAGGTAAGAACTGTGGCCTACAGGTTGGCTCTACCTCCGAACCTATCCCAGGTTCATGATGTGTTCCACATTTCTATGTTGAAGAAATGTATTCGGGACCCGTCCCGAGTGATTCCAGAGGTACCAGTGGAGGTGCAGGAGGACATGTCATATGAGGAACGGCGGGTAGAGATCTTAGACCGCCAGGAGAGACAGTTGAGAAACCGAGCCATTCCATTTGTGAGAGTGAAGTGGAACCATCACTCCGACAAGGAATCCACGTGGGAACGCGAAGAAGACATGATGAAGCGTTACCCAGAGCTATTCGTCTCGGGGTGAGCTTTAGAGGCTTTAGCTTAAATTTCGAGGACGAAATTTTTGTAAGGGGGGGAGATTGTAAAATCCATGATTTTAGCTTGAAATAAAGGATTTAATATTTTTCCCTAAATTTATTAGTAATTTTCAAATTTTGCCAAAAAGGGCATTTTGGGAATTTTTAATTAAACCCGAGGGCATTTTGGTAAAATAGACACGGGGGAGATTCGAAAATATAGATAAAATTATTTATAATTTTATTTATTCTGATTGATGAAAGATTTAATTAAATTTGGAAATACTTAATTTAATTAAATTGGAAAGCTCATTAGTAATCATGTTAGAAACTTAGAAGGAAAGGGGGAGATAATTGATTAAATCTATAAAAGGGAATGCCCTAAGTTTAGTAAGGATAGGATTTAATCAAAAGAAATCAGATCAATTTAAATTCAAATGAATTTAAATTATAGAAATTATTAATTTATAATTTTGAGTTTTATTTGGCTGCCAAGGACCTAATAGTAAATTTATAAAGGTTGAGGACTATGAAGTAATAGTGGGTGTCTCTGGTGAGAGGCCCAACTGTAAAATAGAAAAGGTGAGGGACTTAAAAGAAATAGCGTTCTCTCACAGCCCAAGGACTCAAAAGTAAATATGGGAAGTTGGGAGTCCTTTACGCATAAGATCAGAGAAGCAGTATTCAGAAGTGGACGGACGGCCCAGATCGGTCGATCTCGTCTAGATCAAATCGCGAGACTAGATGGGGTTAAAGACGGGGGCCACTTGTAGGGATAAGGGTCGCCCATTTGATCGCAAACGGATCTTGAGGCATGGGCGTGGGATGGTGGATAAACTTCGCCTGATCTTGGCGGCGAGATCTGGCCATCCGATCTCGGATGGGAAGCGATCGCGAGGCAGGCGCCTCCTCTCCCAGCTCTAGCTTCCCGCGTGTGCCTTCTCGCCAGAAAAGGGAACAAGGACGGCGGCCGGAATAGGAAGGTAGGGGGATTGATTATGTCGAGATCCCTGCGCCCGGCTAACTGCATGATCAGCAAGCGAAGATCCTCATCGAGCCCTATAAAAAGGGACGAGGGCGGAGCTCGGGGAGCACACAACACCTCCAGCACCACTACCCCACTGTGAGCAAGTGAGTGACAGAGAGGGAGAATTCGGACTTTGCCGCGTGCCGGGGAACGAGGGAGGCGAAGCCCAGAAGGTGCACTCGGGTTGGCCGGAGCACGGTGAACGTCTTCAAGGAGCTCCGGCGACAAGCCAGCATTCTCGACAGCCTTCTTCTCCGGCAAACCTTCTTTTCTGTTGCTCTTAAGGTTCCAGTCATGCATACAAGTAGCATAGCGAGTGTAGACGCCGGTGGAATCTCCAAACGGACCGATCACGCTGAAGGAGAGACTCCCCGACGGGAGCCTCGTGGAATCGAGGGGGGAGAGAAGATCGGCGCCGCCGTGGAGGCTTCAGCCAAGCAGTTCCCTCCGGGCGCGCCGGGAGCTCGACGGCCACCACTGATGGACGCCGGAGTCTCCATCTTGGCCATGGCTGACCCCTCACCACCAGTGAGGTCCCTACCGGGCTGAAGAAGAAGTTAAGAGAGAAGGAGAAACAAAAAAATAATAATAATACTAATAATAATAATAATAACAATGGTTTAGTTAAACTAACTAATTTAATATTAGTTTTACTTAATTGCCAACTAATTAGTGATTATCTTAATTAATTGGTTTAATTAAGGGATAAATTACTTAATTATGCGATTAAATGATAGTTAGTATAATTAATTAAGTACTAACTAAGAAAGATTTGTCACATTAATTAATTAGTTTATGGATAACTAATTAGGTAGCTAGCTAACACGAGATTCATCAAGTGGGGTAATTAATTTATTACCTAGTAAATTATCTAGATGAAAGAACGACAACTAATTGGATAGTTGATTAAAGTTAATTATATTAGTAGCTAGCTAATGGGATAATTAACTAACTATTTAGTTAATTGAATATTTTATTGAATGAGAACCAATTTGATAAATAGTTTAAAAACAAATATATTGGTTACCAAAAGGCTAATTGGGCTTGGGCTAACCTATTTGGAAAAAAAAGAGGTATAGTTTTAATTAATTGATTGAACAAGTCATGTATGGGTTCGTTGATTAATCAAATAGGTATGCTTTGATTAATCAAGTTGTTAATCTAATAGTGTGATTAGATTAAATTAAAAGACTTGTTGAAACTTGGTTAATAAATATCAATTAATCAGTGAAGGCCTTGACTAACTAATTTTTAACAAATGAATTAGTTAGTTAAAAATTGGCTAATGAGTAAACGACATGGGAATGTAAGGGAAGGCTCGCAAAGTAGAATTCAGGCTCGTTAGAGCATGCATTGTAGATGTAGTACTTATGGACATGCACGCTTATTGAGATATCAATGCATTTATCAGATTTTGACTTGGATGCGCCGAGAAGTCCCGTGGAGCACGAGGCTTTGCGATTTTAGGTAAGTATTTCTGCCTTGTACCTCCCAGTCATTTGTTGATTGGTTTCTTGGCTTTTTGATTGCATGTTGATCATGCCTTGTTCCTCCCTTCAGGGATTTTATTTTTATGTCTTTGTTGTGACATATTGTTTTCATACATGCTTCCATGAATTTTGTTGAAATCCATATATAGCATGTTTGATTGTTTTGGGGATGTTGGGATCCCTACTTGTACTGTTCTTCGTCCCAGATTCAGTGGAGCAGGTGGGCTCCAGATTTTGAGAGAGCGTTGGGGACGGGACACCTCGACGCTTAAGCACTCCTAGCTAGAGGGAGAGTGTTACGGTTGTCCTGCCCGTCCGCTGGGGTCGATCATCACCATGTCGACATACGAGAGACAAAGGTGGCGCTATCGACATACGCACCCTGAGGGGCGTGAGCGGCCAGGATGGTCGCTTTTCTCGCCAGTTATGTTGATGAGTATGCACCGGGGAGACGTTTGTGGAGCTTCTTTGGAACTCATTGCTAGGAGTCGGTTTCTTGTTTATTTTTGTGATAGACTCCTAGGGCTTGTTTTGAGGGGCGTGCCCCGAGTTTGCTTTGATATTCATTTTGTTGATATCATGTTTCTTGAACCCAGAATACTTATCGAGCTTTCCATTCAAAGCTCATGCACTGTTTTCTTCTGTTCTGAGATCACGGCGTAGGACACTAGTACGCAGAGCTGAGCCGAAATCGCGGGTCGAGTGATTTGCGAGAGGTCCGAGGACCTTGTGCATCTTTCTCGCTTTTGAGTGAGATATTATGTTTTGTAGGTCCCCTTAGGGCCTGGTATTTGTAGGGTACTTGAACCCTGTTATTTATTTTCCGCTGAACTCTGTTATTTTGAATAAATTAAGTTGTTTATTTTGCATTATCTGCTTACACACTTAGGCCTTGTATCCGGGTGGGGCCCGTCTCTACTCGGCTACGGCCGGTCTGCACACGTGCCCGAGGTCCCGGGATCAGGTCGGGGCGTTACATCACATGACTCTCAAAGAAAAAAAAAATGGCTAAATGCATACACATGCACACAAAAAATGGCTAAATGCATACACGTGCACACCTGGTCAGATTCCATTCGCTTAAACACTATGTTGATCATTTGGGTTAGCATTGCCTTTGAGGTTGCCAGATTTATAGGACTCTCGCTAATACAGATCAAACATTGAAAGTATTAACTACAATGCAACACTCAAAAGATTTAATAAGAAAAACTAAAGCTTTAGGTACCTGTTAACAGCAATGATATAGCAAATTCTAATAACACCCAGTAAAGGTTCTCCATGAACTGGAATGAAACAGTAGTCCTTTAGCACAAAAATCAAGGTATGCAGAGAACAAGCAAAATACTGCATTAAAATCATTTAAAATATTTCTTGACTTTCTTTTATGAATAAACTAAATATTCAGAGCCAAAACTACCTACTATTTTTTTTTGACAATGGCCATAAAGACCGTCAAGGAGGGGCCGCGCCATGACGCACGCGTGCAAGCGCTTCCCCATCACCTCAGAAGGAGAGAGCTCAACCCGCCGCCGCACCGCGTATACACGCAAAGTCGAGGCCAACGCCTTAACATGTAACCCGGTACCATCAATCTTACCCCAAAGCATGAGGCATACATCCAACAAAATCTTGCAATTATCCACATCCAATGCATGAGGCATACATTAGAGCATGATCTTGCATATACATATTAATTCATAAATTAGCGTCCATGCATGCACACACATGCAAGTATATTCATCTGATCAAACATATCTACAAGTTCTCCGATCTGGCTACTACAGCTTGTCTGCAATTGGTAAGACTAATCACAATATCTAAAGTGGAATCTTTAGTGGGGAGCCACATAAAAATGCTTTAATTATTACACTCCAAGCAATATGCATGCAAGGTGATACAATGTTGAATAGAATGGATGTTATAGAAAAAAAAAATGATCATAATGATGAGAAAATTAAAACATCATAGTCCATACAGATCATTGATAAACAAAATTAAAGGATGAACATTGCAAAATAAATTAGAAAAAGATAAAAATAATAAAAAAGACCAGTAAAGTCATTCAAAATAATTGAAGAAATTGCAATTCTTGCAAGTTGCAATCCAATATATGCATTAGATATTTTAACTAAAAAGCAACCTCTAGATATATTTGAAGAAGAAAATAGCATGTTGTTTAATTTTTAAACTAAACCATACACATGTCAAAGAACAAGTATCTTGAATAGTACCCCTGAATTTCGTTGAAGCTACAGCAGTAAGAAGCACTTTCAAAACTGGCAAAATGGTACTGCAAGTTAGAACAAAGTGGCAGATAATCAGTTGGTAGTTGCAAGTATGGCAATAATATATAGCAAATAAAAGGCATCATAATAAGAAATTTACCTATCAGATGAAAGATTTTCAACACAACCACAAACCATGTTGAGAATATTTGTAAATAATGGAGAACTTTTACCACATTCTAAACCAGGATCGCCTTTTAAATGATCATATGCAATGAGTTTCTGGCATTATTCTCGGACTGCTTATCGTCTGCCTTTGCCTTTATCTGTAAGTTGACTATTGCATTTATTTTCATCTAAATCTTCAAAAAACAAGCTTGATCTTCTGAAACTGATTGAAATCCTCCCTCTTTAATTCATTTCCATGTTATCCATCAACCAGTACTACTTTTTGCACTTCATAACCTTACAATACTCATCTTTGCTGAAATCAGCTCGGGAGATCCAAGTGGAATGGGAATATAGGAAATTCAAGTATTGGAAACTCCTCTAAGCCACCTCGGTTAGTCATCCTTCTCAATTCAGTTGAACAATGGCATGGAGTTTTGATCTTTGCCGACACCTATTGTACAGATGGATATGCTCGGAAAACTTGTATTTTTTTTCTCCATAGCCACCAAATTGCAAGGCCTAAAATTTCGAGCAACCTTTATCTTTAGAGTCCACATTTGCAGAAATACTCAAGCTGTGCAGCTCAAAATAAATTAATGTAATGTAGAGAAGGGATTCATTGATCTTCATTGTGTATTTATGTGCAACTTTTGTGTATATAAATTGTTAGTGCAACCGCACTAGGATGGCATCATTTGACACAACAAGTCAATGTGGTCAACGTCCGTGACTCAAGTGATTTGAAGACCACATCAAAGTGTAGCCCAAGGAGATCTTTGTTTGGATCAAGCTATTAAGTGCATCAGGTGCATCAACATCAAAGGCTAAAGAGAAGGTTGATTGGAGAGAGGCTGATTGGAGAGATTGGAGGATGATTGAAGATGCCATGTGGATCAAGAGAGGCTGATTGAAGATGGGTGGAAGATACCATGCAAGTGGCCATGCAATTGTGATTTGCCATGCATAAGATTGCATGCTAATAGGCTACAGGATCTCAGCTGATTGGTGACTGATTAGAAGCAAATGCAGCTGATTGATAACAGATTTGGCGCATGAAGATTGATTCTCAAAGTGCTACATTGAAGCCAAATCAACACCATATTTGGTAAGCAAATATGGTGGATCATGACAGGCCAAACCAGATTTGAAAGGTGATTGGTGGAGCCAATCAACAGCTCAACCTTGCATGAAGATGAAGGTTGAATGATGGGTGCGCACTATGGTAGAGTGCGACCGTGAAGGCCGAATCTGCTGTGACGGAGAGGTGGATCGGCTAGTTGCGTGTCGGGATTGGGAGGATCCGGCGTAGTAGACTCGGGACTCAAACTCGGAGGGTTGGAGGTGCGTCGAAGTCGAAGATGTGCAATGGATGCTGTAGCCTTGGTCAAGTTCTTCAGCCGGGTCATGTTGCAACTCATGTTACAACTAAAGTTGCAACATCCAGAATTGGAAGGAGTCTAATTCTGGAAAGTCGCGGAGAATCCTGAAGGTACAGGATGTGCTGTGATGGCGTGAAGGCGGGGAGGACGTGTCTATATAAGACCAGGACTCTGAGGATTAGGGTGAGCCGACGAGAGTAGTCCCTTGGTAGGAAGGGTGATCGTGGTCACTTGTTGTAATCAAGGAGTGGAGGTGTTTATGTGGTGAGAGAGTGTGTGACTCTTGTACCTCTATCTTTCCTACACTTTTGGTGGATTATCTTCTCCGGGCATATGGCCCCCCAGATGTAGGCATTGTTGGCCGAACTGGGTAACCAACTCTCCCGTCTCCTTGATGTCTTGTGTGTTTATTATTGAGTGTGTGAGTACCACAAAAAAACTGAGAGAGCAGAGTGTCACACACGAGTTATAACACAAGCTACAACAAGAAGACGACCTGTCCAGAACTTTCATAAATGAATGCAAAAATGTGCTATTTTTTTTCTCAAGTGACTGAAAGAAATGAATATATGAATCATAAGAACAACAGCTCTATGGATAGTTTTTTTTTTAAACTGAAAGAAATTACTAATTATATGAATTCTTTATCCCCAAAAAATAGAAACTATTTTCCATACAATACAGTTAATATGTAATACATATGTCGAAAATGCTAAGCACAAACATCATTAATCAATGAAAACTTAGAACTTAAAAATTTTAAATCTCCAAACATAAAACAATATAATAACAATCAAAGAGAAGTGATAACTTATAAGAGCTCAGCACTAACAACAAGAATTATAGATCATGTGAAGCATTTGTCCTCTCAAAAAAAAAACAAAAAAAAAAAATTAATATTCAATATGCAAGCTGATCACAAACAAAATTTAATATACAATAAGCATGTTCAAAGGCAATCACAAACATCATGAATCAACAAAACCTGAACCTCAAAACACTTCAGATACCCAATCACAGATCAATATAATGAATCAGAAGAAAGCAAAAAAGAAATATAAAAAATAAAAATGAAAACCAGCACCACGACAAAATTATAAAATCATGTGAATCCCTCAAAAAACTAGAACCAATATATGAATTTGATTAAACAACATTTAGTATGTAACAAGTATGTTCAAAACCTTGATTACAAAAACAACATTAAAAATGGGCTAATTGTTAGAGAAATACTTGTAAACATTTAGAACATTAAGAATTAAAAAACAACAATAATGATTCATCACCTATGTAGGAGGATCCAACTCCGCTCACCACCGTAGATGCAAATGCCACCTCGTTGACCACCACCGGCATCGACTCCATTGCAGCATAACTAATCGGACTCTCATGCAAGCGATGAGAAATGGGGACCTTCGATTGCCAAAGCGTACCCATGAATGGGGAAGTTACCTCCAGTTCCGAATCATAATCCACAAACGCATAGTTCCACGACTCATGTCCAGGAGGTTGCACATCCACTGGCTCCGGCTTGCTATAAGGGTTTCGGGCTCACCTTCACATGCTGGGCGCGCTTTGCCGTGGCTTTCTTGGCTTTGAGCTTATTCCTCGCCGCAGGCTTTTTAACCTTGCGCCTCTTTGTGCAACGGAGGGAGGGGAAGGGACAGAAGGTGGGGCAAGGGTTCAGTCGAGGAGGCACAAGCTCCGGCGCTTTCCAATGGGGTTCAAAGTGTGCCGGAGCCCCAAGCGGCTTCGAGTAATAATAAACAAGAATCCATAAAAACATTGAATTATAATGAGAATAGTATTGACCACACCGACCACCGCATCCTAGATATCAACCACCTCGGCCTCGACACAGGCGGCGTCCTTGTCCTGCACCCACATCGTAGAACCCTTCCAGTAGCTCATCTTCAATTCTTGGAAACCCTAGAAAATCATAAGACATCCAAAGATGAAAGAAGAGAAGCAAGAGATGGATAGCAAAGGAACCCTAAGAGAGGGAGGGAATTTCGCATTGAGGTTTCCTCCCCCGGCCCTTTCCCACCTTCTTCGGCTCCGCGATCTCGGGTTTGAGGACCAAGATGGACATCGAGATGGAGGTAAACTCGCTCGATCTTGATGGAACCGTCATCTGTGAGGGGGGTGGGGAAGAAGGGATAAATGAGGTCGCCGGTATCGATCGAGAGAGAATAGGCTAGGGTTGGGATCTTGGGATGTGAGAGAGGATCGCACCAATTTATGGAATTAGGCGGCATTTTAAAAAAAATCAAAATTCTTTTGTGATGACTGATGAGCTCATGCAATTCATGCCTCTTAAACCGCCGCGAAATGCATAAAACCAGCGACAATTAACCAACAACCGCCATTAAATGCATGTTTTTAGCGACGCTTTACCTTAAACCGCAGATAAATGCTACAATTAGCGGTGGTTTTATATAACTGCCATTAATTTATGAAAACCGCCATGAAATGCTCGTCGTGAAATGTATGTTTTCTTGTAGTGACAATGAGGAACAATAAAGCAAGCGTAGAAACCAAATTATCCAAGAACACTCACCGAACAAGCAAATACGGTAAAAGGGGAACAACATAGATTTACCTTGGTTTGGCCCAAACCTCACCTACGTCCAGCTTCCGGTGATCTTCACTAAGATTAAAGAATTAGTTTACAAGAGTTGATGGATCATACTCTCAATAGGAACAAACCTCCTATCAAGCAATCTCTCCTATTATTCTCTCGCCTTAACATTTTCTCTCTCTATCTCAGTTCAGTATGTTCAGTTATTCTTCTCTCTTACTAGTTCTTTCTTAAAGCCCCTACAAGCCCTTCCTTTTAGAAGCCTTTTGCTCAACCCAACTCGCCAGCCCGCGTCTCCCTGAAGTCGTCTTCACTACATGCCGGTTTTCTGAAGTTAGCCTTCACTGCATGTCGGCCTCCATTACATGTCAACCTCCACTGCGTGTCAGACTTCCACTTATTGTCGGACTTCCCCTGCAAGTCGGTCTACTGCATGTCGGCTCCATGATCTCGGTTCCAGTGTTGCATGTCAGATCCTTGACATTGGCCTCCACTGTATGTCGTCTCCAATAGCCATCCTTGACATCGGCCTCCATTGTATGTGTAAAAAAAGGAAGAGAATAAGAGGAAAAGAGGGAGATTTGTGTTTGAATAACTCTAATATATTTTCTGTATTGTGTTGTACCAAAATATATAGATGTACAATGAAACTAAGAATGGAAATGTACATATAAGGAAAAAACATGCTGCAGCCCATAATAGTGGGAAGATATGATGCTGTCAATTAGCAATCCTTGATTGGGTGCATTCCATAGTGGGAGAAGATATGATTCTGCAATAGTATGTCGTCTCCAATAGCCACATGCTTCTTAATATGCTTCTTAATAAATGTCCAAGACATGTCCAACATCTATGAGACATCCTCACAATATTCATATATTTTTTTCTATTTATTACATAGATTTTATGAGAGAAGCAAATATATATATATATATATATATATATATATATATATATATATATATATATATATATATTAACATGATATACTCCCTCACAAAGTTACTTGAAATTTTAAAATTAAATTTTATCTGATATAAATAGCTAACAAGCAAAACATTTCAACCTTATTTTTATCTTAAATAAAATAAAATTTTAAAAATAAAAATACATTACTTTAAATATATAAATATAAAATAAATATATCGTATTAAACTATTTTACATATATAATCTGTGAAAACTTCAGGAAAATAGAGATTTTTTTAAAAAGAACTTTAAAATATTCTCTAAAATAAAATAGGAAATAATAGCCTCATTTTCCTCATACTATTTTTAAAAACATAACCTAAACATCAACTTTTGATTTTTGATTTTTCTTTTTTCTTCTTTTAGTGTGAAACAAAATAGAAATCAAGGAACATGCTCGATAGTTGGACTTGACGGTTTAAGTAATTTAAATTTTTTAAAAAACATTAAGTGCATGTGAGGTTCAACCACACGAACCACTTTCAACATGGAAAATTAAGTGGAAAATACACGAAAGATTCAAACTTCGAATTTAAGAGAGAGTTGTGCATGCATGCAAAAGAGAAACAACTTCACTGGAATAACAAAGCAAAGATGTACATCAAGCAAACACACAGACCAGACAACTAGAACAACAACACCCAGCCACCATAACTGACACTCGCACTACTATAACTACTCACCATATATATATATATATCCTTCAAACAAACACTCTTATTCATATATACATCCATGACACCCACATCCCATCAAAACACCTTACAGTAGTAGTACACTCTATTAATGGTCCACGTACTACTCTTCACTAGACTTGCTAAACTTGGACTCATCTATCCCCTCCTTCTCAGCCCTCTCACCTCCAGACTCATCCATGGTGCTCAGCCCTCCCTTTCTCCCCATCTCCTGATACCCCTCCTTCCCCAGATGCTCCTTCCTCGTCTGCCCTCCTCGGCTACGTCCTTTTATTTCCATGCAACAACCATACATT
This sequence comes from Dioscorea zingiberensis, assembly GCA_026586065.1. Taxonomy (NCBI): domain Eukaryota; kingdom Viridiplantae; phylum Streptophyta; class Magnoliopsida; order Dioscoreales; family Dioscoreaceae; genus Dioscorea; species Dioscorea zingiberensis. Next base: position 46,584,963 of record CM048820.1, read on the forward strand.
TTTATCAATCAAACATATATATGTATCACTTATGTACGTATTATTTATCTTTAAAAACATTCACAAGAACTAATTAATAATATACATATATAAATCATGCATGCAAACCTTCAGCAAGATGCTCCTGAGCTTCAAGGCTCTTCCCACCCGTGCCTCCTGGAATAACAGTCTCACCTTTCTTTGCTCTCTCATCAAGCTCACGCCTCTCCTTCTCTGAAGACATGATCTCCCCTACTCTTGCTATTATATACTAACCTTCTATTTAATTTAATTATCTCTCTCCAAGACTAATTAATTAAGCTTAAGCTCAGTACTGAAGTGAAGAGAAGAAGGTTGGCCAGCTTGTGAATTTATAGGGAGGAGGAGCGGCAGGGAACAGAAGGAGGTGGTGACACGTAGAAGATTGAGACAGAGGAAAGAGTTGGTTTTGTGACACGTTGCCGTTGTTGCATGGGAGAAGGATGACACGTGTGCTCCAAGTGTTCAACTGATCATCAAACCACTTGGTTTGGATCTTTGTGGAGAAGTGAAACCATGCAATCAGGTGCATTTATTTGGATTGCATGACATCACTTGGAATGTTTGTTCAAGCTGCTAAGTTGGTGCACGACGCCTTAAAGTGCAATTTCCCCGGACTGATTCGAATCTGGTTTGTATATGTTTAATCGTGTTATATATATCCTTAGTTGATTGAATATTTTAATTTGTTTGAGGTTTTAAAAGTTTTTAGAGCAAATGGAATTATTCAACGGAAATTTTAATACACCAGCTTTAAAGCACGGGCAAAAATATATAAATAAAAAACATTAGAAATTTTAATACACTAGTTTTAAACCAACGGTACTGGTCTATTGGTATTGGGTTTTCTTGTTAAGAGATAGGCCTAGATCTACGTGGACGGGTCCCGAGATTGAGCATCTCCTCTTATAAGATGTGGACGCAATTGCATTGAACTGGTTCGACACCTGCTGCCCATATCCTTAACTTTTTTTAGGGGGACGTTGGTGGTCGTCTGTGTAAAAAAAGTTTTAATTATATTTTTAAAATAAAAAAATCAAGAATAATATATTTTTTTAATTTTTATTCTTGTTTATTGTAAAAAATTACAACACAGTAAAAAGTGATGATAAATGTAATTTTTAAAAAACTTAACTTTTGATAACACAGATATATACTCTCTTTTTTTTTTATAATATGCAAATAAAATACTCGGTTTTATCTTACCTTGTAAATACTACCTCTGATTATCTATTTTACATTGCAGTTATATGTGTATTCCTTGACACCCAAAAACTTTTCTTTTTAGTTATTTTTTCACCAAATCAATATAAGATTTTAAAAATATTATATTTATTAAATAAAATTATTTATAACTTTAATTTCTAAACTGCTAAAAAATTTAAACAACATTGATTTTATTTTTGAGACTAGTAAATATGTTGTTAGTAATTTTAATATTTTTATTACTTTTATCTTAAAATTGTTAAGTAATTTGATGGGAGGGTATGAATCCAAGCAATTTTTTAGGTTTTCAGAAATAAACAAATAATGACACTATTTTGGAGGTTCTATAAATAATTTGAATATTTTGAGATACAACAAAATAGATAAACCCAAAACTTTTATGAGCATTCCATCCATTTTTATATTTAAATTTAGAATACTATAATATGTTTTAACAGTTAGGTCAAGTTTTAATGTTTACCATAAACTTTTTTGTGTTTTATATATATATATATAACACTCCAAATCTAGGCGTCTACCAACATGGATCAGGACATAACCCACATGGGTAGCGCAGATCCCCAAAAAGAGCTGCCATATACCTCATACTACAAGACAGGGCGACCATCCCCCTGCGACAAGAGGGGGCTTTCAGACTATCCTTTATCATGGCTGAAGTGACCCCGAAAAGGTGATGTGACAAAGCTCATTCCCCAGGAAACTCAAAGACTATACGGGAAGGAGACTTCATGGGCAGGGGGTAAGTGAACAAAAAAAAACTTCTTCCACCCCGGTCTTCTCTTCGGTAAACCACACCGTTAACTTAACCTTCGGAGCTTGCTTGGGCTCAAGTAGAGCTGTCAAAATGGGTCGGCGAGGCGGGCTGGCAAAATGCCAACCCAACCCGACCCACCTTGGGTTGTGGGCTGGGCGGGCTGGCCCGCCATAAATTAAAAAAAAATTAAAAAATTTACTGAATTTTCTCATAACATAAGCGACACCGCCCATCATCCTCTTCCACTCTTTATACTCCACCAACATCCATCCCCATGGCCTCCTCTCATCAGTACTCTTTCCTCTTTCCCCTCTTCCTTTCTTCAGTACTCTTCCCTAGCCTTTCTCCTTCTCTCATCCCACTCCCCTCCCCTCCCCTCCCTCAACATACATAGTCCAAGTTAATCATAGTGATACAAAGAAACAAGGTAAAGGTAAATTATTGTTGGAAAGCAAATAATATATCCATGTCCAAAATAACCCAAAATTTATCAAATTAAGATCTAAAAATAACAAAAAATTGATATCTAAGTGAAAAATGCAAACTCTTGGAGAAGGAAAAAAGGTGTTTTTTTTTTTTCCTTTTCAAAACCAACAAGAAACAATTAGAATGAAGAGAATAAGAAACAGTATATGGAAAAAATCCAAGAATCCATCACCAGAACTCCCATTAAAAATCAAAATTTTCATCCTACACCATGATCAGGTGGTATTGCTAGAAGAACGACCTCCACATCTCCAGGAAGTCGAGGTTCCAGATCCTCAGAATGACGATGTCGAGTTCATCATTGAGAAGCGTCGTGCTTGGAATCGATCCGCCAGCCATGGATGCCAAAGTTGAGAGCTTTCAAGAGAGAGAGAGAGAGAGAGAGAGAGAGATCTGAGAAGGGGGTGCTTATAGAATGATATGGAGTCTATGGACATCCCCAACAACCATCCCAACACCCTCCTCTTCTCCTCCTCCGCCAGCGCCTCTACTGTCATCGACATCTCAACGCTGGCATCCGCCTCTTCCATAGGAGCTTCCACGACGACGGCCTCAGCCCCATCCCTTCTCACTAGACCAAACAACCCATTAGGAGTTAGGGATTTAGGATTTTTAGATTTTGAAAATTTATTTTATTAATAAATTAAGGGGCGGGCTGGCCCGTCCAAAGCCCGCCTCGCCCCACCCAAACTCATGACCTGACTTAGGTTGCCCATTTAGGCCTGCTCCCAGGCTGGCCTACAAAAAGCCAGCCTAACCCACATATTTTTGTTGGCGGGACAAGCCAGCCCGACAGGCTAGGCCCGAATTGACAGCTCTAGGCTTAAGGGCCCTCCCCCATTCACCAGTATTTGTTCTTCCCCATTTTTCTGGTGAACTTCCAACAAAGACACCATCATCCGCTTCTTCCTTTGAAGGAGACATCAACTGCTACTCAAAACTGGGAGTGACTCCAAAGCCTAACCAGTTCTACAGCTAACTATATATATATATATAGGTACGACATCTAATTCAAGAATTATTAAAGATGCATTAACCAGACGACATGCCTTAAAAATTCCCGAAGGTATTTATAATAAACACTTTATGTATATAGGTATGAAATATGATATGCATACTATAACTGAATTTATTATTTGTCATTAGGAAAATACTACCTTGTACATGCTGGATTTATATTGAGGGGTGGACTTATAACACCTTATAGAGGGGAGCGATATCACTTGAAAGAGTACTCAAGGAATCCACTTCGGAATGCTCATGAATTATTTAATCTTCGACATGCATCCTTACATAATGCAATTGAATGAGCTTATGGAGTTGTGAAGAAGTGATTCCCTATTATTACAAGCTCAACTGAACTAGTAATATCAGCTTCAAACTCAAAAGCTCATCATTTTTGCATGTTTTATTTTGCATAATTTCTTAATCAATGTAGATCCAAATGACGAGCTACTTAATTACAGAATCAGAAGATGAACTTGTAGATATTGAGAATGATGAAGGTGAACATCCTAATATTAGGGACAACAATGAAGAAACTAGGCAAGGAGAATTGATTAGGGATTCAATAGCTGCTCATATGTGGGCCAGTTACACGATTGATGTAGATGCTCCTTAATGTGGGATTGAGTTTGTATTATCCTTTTCTACTTGACTTATTGTTATTTGGAATTGTGATGCATTTAATTTGGAATGCTTTGTGCATGTAAAACTTTATATTTGTATTTTTGCTTCATAAAATTGCTATGATGATTTTTATGTAGTACTCAAAATGCCAAAAAAGACACAAACTTCGGATGGATTAACCTCATGCATATGGTCGATGTAATGGATGATGCTTTGGTTGATGCATTCTTAAACCAACACAATATTGGAAATAGAGTTGGTGGGACTTTTACAACATATGCAATAGATTGCATTGTGAATGAGATGAAAGAAAAATTTCAAGATAAGCCAATAGACGAAGAACGGGTCCATAATCACATGAAGATCATTAAAAGACATTTATTAAATGGTATGATATATTCCAAAATGGGTTGGGTTTTCTTGGATTCCAGAGACAGAAATGTGGGAAGGATGATGTTTGGCAACAGTTAATTAAGGTAATTTACATATATATATAGTTTACACAATTGTGGCAAGTGTTCATTAATATGTGAATTGATAATTAATACTTCATGTTTGTTTTTATAGGCCAATTCTGCAGCTGATGAATTGAGAAAGAAACGTGTGCAAAATTATAATAAGTTACTTGAATTGTATGGAAAAGACAGGGCTACTGGAAAGAACAGTGATGCTCCAATAGACATGGGAAGAAAAACTGTGCATAATGTTAGGAAAAGATCCAGTAATCCAAGCTCAACGACCATTGATGATATTGATCAAATGATGCCTAACAATGCTGATACTTTTGAAACTTTTGTTGAATATGATGTTTTAAGGCTGAGTATGATGATGCCCCATTGCTAATACACCTACATCACAAGCATAATTTGAAGCGACAGTCTCCAAGACAAAGCGGTCGAAAAAAAGTTTCAAAAGATGTTGCATTAGATGTTCTGAAAAGTGGGTTTACTATTGTTGCTAGAGCAATAAGCAATCTCTCATCTAAACCACTGGTAACAGAAGGTGAGTTTCGGGAATTAATATCAAGCTTGGTTTTGGAAGCAACTATGGAATCAAAAGTTTATATGACTCTTTTTCAAAATCGTGAAATGTTGAATGGTTTCATAAGTCTTCCACCAGAACGACGCAAAGATTTTTTGCTACATGTGATGTTTGGCGGTAATTAAGGGACGTATTAAGATGAATTTCCTTGACTATTAACTTATTTAGAACAATTTTCAATTATGAGTTGTATGGATTTAATGATAGACTATTTTGTTAGACATTATAAATTGTATGAATTTAAATTTTTATGGCACTATTTTATATTATGGGTTATTGTGTTTTGTGATTTTTATGTTTTGATTATTTACTTTGATATTAGTACAAGAAAATATCGATTAATAATATGATTTGTCTTATCTTTTGTTAATTTTGTGTATTAATTTTATTATAATTTTATCAATTTTAACTTAATGGATAACAATTTGATGTATATTTTGTAAGATTTTATTAAGAATTTTTAATACTTTAGTTGAATTTAATTTTTTGATATTAAATCATTGAATTTAATTTGATTTCATATTAATTTGTATTCAAGGGTATTCTGGTCAATTTATTATTTTTGTAACTATACCATAACATCAAAACAAACACAAACGGCTTATTAACCATACCATCTTTCCAAACACGGTAGACAATAATTATCATACCATACCATACCTACATTACGAAACCATGCAGCCAATCATCCAAAAGTTTAAACTTTTACTGGAAACCAATGTTTCTTGATTACTTATTTATTTATTTATTTATTTATTTATTTATTCATTTTAGGCAAAAATGTGCTTGTATGTTGTGATTAAGGTTATTAAGGTTATGAAGAAGTTGGAATGGTTTTGAAGATGTTCCTTTTTATATTTTTTTCATAAATTTTTTATTATTTTTCTAGGTTGATTGTTGTGATTACAAAGCTCATTTTCATTTTATAAATTACAAATCACATTTTTTTTTACTATTTTTCTAGGTTGATTATTTTGATTACATATAAAATCCTATTTATTTAATTTTTATAATTTTTTAAGAATTTATTTTAGAATTTTTTAGAATTTTTTTAGAATTATAACTGGATTTTGTTTAAATTTTTTTTTGACATGTGGCATGCCACATTTGCATCCCATGGACTAAAAATGGATTTTTTTTAAAGAATTTTTTAGAATTTATTTAGATTTATTTAGATTTATTTATTTGTTTTTAGAAATTTTTATATTTTTTTAGATTTTAGATTTTTTTTATAATTATTTTCATTTTTTTAGAAATTTTAGAATTTTTTAGATTTTTTTAAAAAATACTGCTTATTTTTTAGATTTTTTAAAATTTTTATAGATTTTTTTATTTTTAGAATTTTTTAAGAATTTTTTTGACATGTGGCATGGTGATGTTGTGTGCGACATCATTATTAAATTATTAATATTTTGGTAATTTAAATATTTTGCCATGTCAGCATGCCACGTCATGTTAAAAAATTCATGTACTCAACCCGTATGTCAGCTGGCTTCCACGTTAGCCCTAAAGACCGTAATTGCCAAAAATCTGAAAGTATAGGGGCCGTATTGAACATTTCATAGTACATGGACTAAAATGAACAATATACCATAGTACAGGGACCAAAAATGCATTTTTTGCCTTTATTTTAGTGCTATTCTTATGCCAAACTGTGTATCTATATATGGAAATGTTCTAATTATTTTGGCTAATTTAATTTAATTTAATTTTTAATTATTGGGGGTTTAGGGTTTGTGATATTAGAGATCTAACATCTTTGGATGTGCATTAGGTGTTGACCAGGAAGTAAATTACTTTTTAGTACTAGATCGTACAGGTTTATGTCGGTGGTGTTGATCTTGAGTTGATGAAAGTTGCTAGTTTTGGTTTACTTTGTGAGAGATAAATGCTCCATTTGGTAGTCAATGGATGAATGTGATGCATAGATGGTAGTGATGGAAGAAAGGATCCGGATCCTCTCCTTGTTTTTTTTCCTCCTTGTATTTCTTTGTTTTCAATCTTGGTCATTGATTTTAAAATCCAAAGGTCAAAAGCTTGCCACCTCAGCTTTGCCCTCATTGAATGCACATAACCAACTCCAAGACTCATTCAATGAGGGAAAGATGAGGTGGCAAGCTTTTGGCCTTTGGATTTTAAAATCAATGGCCAAGATTGAAAACAAGGAAATACGAGGAAAAAAACAAGGAGAGGATCCGGATCCTGGAAGAAAGGATTGACTTCTAATTCTCCAAAGTCTAGATTTTTTAAGAGTTTGGTTTTCTTGTTAGCAAAATTTATTGTGTTTCTTTGAATGAGGTGTGCGTGAAATTTGTGCTGAAAAGACTCACTTTTTTTGATATATTGGACTTTATTGTTGTTTGGGATTTATTTTTCATTATTTTTTTTTAAAGTTAGGGTTGATGAGTAAGTTGAAATGTTGATGCTATCTATTTTAGAGTGCATTGCTGGAAGTTAAGGGGATTAATAGACTATATATATCGAATGTTTCCATGTTGCATCAACAAACAGGAAGTAGTTGAAACTTTGTATATCCCACATCATTGTAGAATGTTCTTCCATTTCTCTGGTGCTTCTTGTCCTTTGCTGTTGTTCCATCACCGGAGAGATGGAGTATTGATGAACCAACCTATTTGGTACGACATTCCATTCCCTGAAAACCTTATTACATTTTTCCTTCCATATTAGCCAAAGGCCAGTGGCAATGACCTCTGTTTCTACATTTGATATGTTGTAATTTCCTAGCTTCCATTCATTCATCCATTTGCCCTCAACCAGTCCCAGAATCTAAAAAAACCCTCCTCTTTGAAGCTTTTCCATACCTACTGTGAGAAAGAACAATCCCGAAACAAATGCATGTTACTTTCAGGCATAAGGTTACACATTAGGCAAAGCAGGTCCAATCCCTATGTGGTATAGAAAGGAATTGGTTGGCAGCCTCCCATGCAAAAACTTCCATAGAAACATTTATATTTTAGGCACCATCTTGAGCCGTGAAATCTAAGGATTTTGGGGGTTAATTTTTAATTAGTTATTTTCTTGAATTGTTTGGTTAATAAGGGAAGATTTTCGAAGTTGGACTTATTAGAATTTTTTATTTATTTTAGAATAAAATATTCACTAGTTATTCTTTGATTAATTAATTAATTAAAGAATAATTCCCAAAAAAATCGGAATTTAATTGGATTTATTTTTATATAAATATTTATATTATGAGTAGTTTGACTGCAGTTACAATAAGAGTGAAATTTGATTTGATTTTTTTTTAAAGGGGAAAAGATATTATAAGTATATATATTTATTTTCAAATATATATATATATATATATATATATATATATATACATGGGATTCAGATAACAATAATATGAATTTAAATATGAAAATAAATAAAATAGGAATGAATAGGGTTCTGAGATTTGAATTAAAAAAATAATAAAAAAAAATAAAATGGTGACTGATGTGCGTGGCTGGCGTATGAGAAAACGTGTGGGTTTGAATTAAGTTAAAACGAGTGATGAATGCTTCATGATATGTCATATATATATATATATATATATATATATATGTTTATATTTAAATAGAGAGATATAGAGATAGAGAGAGATATAGAGAGAGAAACCTTTCAACTTAGCTTCGTTTGCAATTCAAACCGGCCAGCAATATTTGGGGATTTAAATGAGGGATAAATCTTATCGGATCTCCTCCAAAGTATATACATATATAGATATATAAAGATGGGCGAACACCAAAAAAAACCCTAGCGCCGTTTTTATTTTCAATCACTCCTTCTCTTTTCTACCCGTACACTTTGAGAGGGAGTCGGTCGCTGGAGAGGAGCCTTAGTAAATCCTGGGTTACCAGTGACTCTTGTAAGTTCCCCTTTCTCTGGTTTGAGGTTTATTTCTATATGCATGAATTCTGAGTAAGTTGGGAACTAATAAAACTTATTGAGAATAATAAAAACCCTAATGATGTTTACTTAATATTTAATGAGTATGGATCTTCTCTGATGTTGGGGACATGTGTTATGGTGCTTAGATTGTGTATTTGAAAAAAAAAAAAAAAAAAGGACATGGATGTTAAATTTCAGTTGGGTAGGCATGCATGTTCATGGGTGGGCTGGCTGAGTTGGTGTGTTCCTGTGATTTGAGATATAGGTGTATGATGATCGGTACATAGGGCTGCATGCATTGGTTTGATGGTGTTTTTTTTTTAAAGTATTGTGTTTTAGAGAGAGAGGATTATAGTTGTTGATTTTAGATTAATAAGCTGGTGGTTAAGGGGGGTTGTAGATTGGTTGTTGGGTATATATATATATATATATATATATGTATATATATATTTTTCTTTTCTGATATTAGTAATGTATTGAATTCTATTATCACAGATGTAAGGTAAGTGGAGGATGTAGTTCTCTGATTTGTTTGTTGGTAAATAGATACATTCAGGTGAGGGTATTTGATGAGAAGAGAATGTTAGGTAATTGGGTTGCTAGTAGTGGTGCTTTGATTCCAAGTGGTTAAATAGCAGTTGGATTTAGTTTTTCAAGGAACTTTAATGGGCCAGGTATGGTAGTTGGGCCAAGTTTCATGAGAGACAAGTGGTGCATTTGGACACATGTAGGTCAACTACTTAGTAAAAGTGTTATCTAGCATATAATTGAATAAATACTAAGACGTGAATGTTATCACCAGATATTGACGTAGAGTGTAGAGACTCACCAGGAGAAGATTCTGTGGGATTCCAGGCTTCACCAATAGAAGTAAGTGACTTTGCCTAGCTCCCACCCAGTGATGGGTTTCTTTGACCTTGATGTTATCTGGATTGGTGTTCCTTTGTTGGTTTTGTGCTTGTATATGTTGTTATGATGCCTTGGTCCTCTGTTGTTGATTCCATATCTGTTGGATGGTTTGTTGCTTCCATATCTGTGGATTGGTTGCATGTATAAGTTTGATGTTGGATGCTCGCTGAGCATGCCACCGTGGACCGGGACATTACTGTGAGACTCGTGGTGCTTGTGTTTAGGTTGGGTTGGTATGCGTCCGGATTGGGTGGGGGTACCCATGGAGCATAGCCACCTGTCGTCCGGCACTTGACCACTGAGGCGCACGGCACTTGTGCTGACCGTGGAGGTATGATTGGATGAGTATAGGGGGCCCCGTTTGATTGGCTTGTTGTGCTGATTGTTTCCTTTGATATGTCATTCTTGACTATCTGTTGTTACCTGGATTGGTTTCATTGTGATTTCTGCAGGGTACTTACTGAGCTTTCCTTTCGAAAGCTCATTCCACTTCTTTTCTTTTCCTTCCAGGTTAAGAGGGACAAATGACTCAGGATTTGAAGCTGCGCGTGGGACTGGGACAGGTTCGAGAGGTTCGAGGACCTCAGGTTGTGTGTGAGAGTTTTAGGACCCATGTAGGGCCTGATTTTGTATAGTTTGTTATAGGGTGATTTGAACCCTTGTGATTTTGAATTCCGCTGTATAACTTTGACATTGTTATATGTGTGACATTTTGATTATATTATGTTATATGCTTCTATTATTTAGGCCTTGTATTCGAGTGGGGCTCGTCTCCACTTGGGTACGGCCGATCTGTTGACGTGCTCGAGGTCCCGGGATCCGGGTCGGGGCGTTACAATACCACTGTTTGGTCTGGTCCTTCAATCTGTACTCATCATATATAGCAGCTGTAATAGACTTACCATTTGTATTGTATGACCACCTCCACTTCTTTTCCATGGCTTCATGATTTACATGCTTAACCATGATCATATCTACCACATAAGGAGAGAATATGGCAGCGCCACCATGATCCCAATGCCTATTCATTAGTAATTCCTTAATTTCTATAGCGGTTAGGCCCACTTCCATATTTACATAAGTGGGCACTTAGTTGATGGGGCATTGAATAACCAAGGGTCAAACCACACGTAATGCTTAGGGGTTACAATAGCCTATGATATATTACTCTAATGTCTCTGGCAGTATTAATTAGACCCTTGTAAGTCCAGGACATCTTCATTTGTTTCTTAAGTTGTCATATGTCTAATTTCCCATATTTTGCTATCATGAGTTTAGTCCATGTTTTGTCCCCTTGATTTAATGACTCTAGAACATGTTTTAGTCCTTGTCTTCAACTCAAGTTATTGTTAGGAGAAATGATTTACATTCTTGTGCTTCTCTTTAATAGGATGAAATTGGTGCTTATAAGAACCTTTTACGTAAAATTGCTCTGAGAGTTGGAGCACCATTGCCATCGTAAACAACCTTTAAGTATGGTCTTGGGCACCTACCGCCTTCACTGGAACTTTCAAGGGGAGCCGCCAAGAGTAAGGGGAAGCCGGCCAAGAGTAAGAAGCAAAAGGTAGACGAAAGCTTCATGGCAAATTTTGGTCCTCTTTGAAACAATGTGAGTTCCATCACAGAAATATTCTTATCAATTTTATGCTTGTTATATATTTTTAAATTAAATAATAATTGGATTTATTTTATGGTTGTGGTTGACTCTTTCTGTTATCTAAATTAAATAATAACTGGATTTTTTTATTGTTATGGTTGACGCTTTCTGGAATCATTTTCATTTAATTTTATGCTTGTTAGATATTTTTAAGTAATTTTTGTTTCACTCATGTTGCCTTTGAACTAGTGGCTCGGGAAGCAGCGAGCTCGTCAACAGAGCAAGAGAACAATAATGAGCAAGAACAGATCACCATAGCCCGAGCTCTACTGAACTATCTCCTTAAGGAAAAGATGGCAATGGCCAATAATCCCAAGGCCACACCATTCCCAAAGAAATTCCCAATGCTTCCAGATAAAAGGTACCCTTTGAACCATCCAGCTCCAATAACTATGTCCAAGATTCTAACCCAACTTCGGCGAAAACCAGCCTCAAGTAACAAGCCCTCCTCTCTAGTGACATCTGACAATTCTGCCTTTTTTGGTCCAATCTCACAACTAGATAATCTGTAAAAGCCTTCCTTCTAATATACTGTTCCTGTTTGGAATTTTATTATTTAAATAAAATTTATCGTGGTCTTGAATAAATGACCGACTGGCTTGAGATTAATAATTAAAGATTAATTGAGTTGATTAAACTAGTTAAGTGTTAATCAACTAAATTAATTAAAGAGACAAACATTATTGGTGGACAAAAGAATCGAGAAAGATGGATCTCGGTCGTGCCCCGATTTGGACCCGATGATTCCACTTTGGGTATGTGAGGCTATAGGAACCCCGAGATTTCACTATTGGGCACGTGAGGCTACAGGAATCCTGCGATTCCACATTACCACATGTGGAACTACAGTAATGATAATATTTTAATTTAAAGTATTATGATTATAATATTTTAAATTAAAATATATTATTATACAATGTTTGTTAATGGAAAAGAGAAAGATTTTATAAATCTCTCTCTTATTCTTCTCTCACCTGTGCCTCCCTCCGCTCGATCTCCTCTTCCTCCCCACCGCACGCTGGCGAGAAGCATCGGCGAGCACCCTCCCGTCTGCGAGTAGCCCGCCGGCGACCCAACCACCTCTGGCGGCTCCTCTCTCGCGCGTGCATCCGCTTGGCTGCAACCAGCCCCCTTCTCCTTCCTTCTTTCCCGTCGAGATCCGACGGCGACTGACTACCGGCGGTCGAGCTCCGGCAGCACCCCCTAACGCGCATGCCTGCGCACGACTGGCACCAACCTTTGCTAGTGCGACTGACGGAACCTTAGCTCTAGCAACCCCTCTTCTCCGACAGCCACAACTACCCCATGCCCTCTTCTGTCCGTGGAGCACCAGTGGCCAGATTTGGCGAGCTGCGAAACTAGGAGCCGGTGAACGCCGTTGATCGACGCCTCGGACAACTAGGAATTGTGGATCGAAACTCATGGGGGTATTAGAGGCTGTGAATAAAATTATGATTTTGATTAGGGTTTAAGGGTGAAATGCTTGATTCCTGGTTCTGAATGCATGTATGTATAATTGAATTGTTATGGAGAATGGTTGTAGAATATTTAAAGCCGATAAATAGGATAGGTGTTGTCGAATTTTCTTTGAAATATGGTTTACGGGCTGTCCATTTTAAGGGGCAGTTTAGTCAGTTATATTATCCTGATTGGGATGTTTACATATCGTTAGAAAGGTGATGAAGTTATCTTTCTAACAAATCCTGGATCAACAACATCCGACTAACGGATTAACAGTTATGAATAGTTTTTTGGGACTGCGCACACTACTCCAAGTGTGCGATCATATGGACTATTACATTCTTAATTCTTGATTAGGGTAATTAGGGTAATTAGATGCGTATAATACATTCCAGTTTATTATGAATGTATTAGTGATGAGTAGTTTCCATGTTTTAGGGCATGGTAACGTGGTCGAGGACCTGACTGAATAGCTTGGATCTGAGTAGATTTCAGGCGCGAGTACAGGTGGGTAATCATACGGAAAAATGCACGGTATGTGCTTTTTATAAACTTTGTATGAAAATTCTTTCATAGTAAAGGTATGATTATTTTCATGTGTGCATGTATGGAAATGTATTTTCATTGTATGGGTTTTATGTGCATATTCGTGTATGAGACTCGACTCGATACAGGGAGTGGATCTGTAGTTGTAATGACTCGTTCCACCCGGGATTGGGTTTCCAGGGTTGACTCAATTCATAGCGAGAGCAGGCAGTCGGATAAACTCGGCCTCCTACGGGATCTGAGTTAGGACGTGTAATGGCACCGGCCTGAATGCTCCACCCGACGAGGTGATTGACTGGGGGCTTGAGCAGGCTTCGCGGGGGGTGGAAATGGCCGTGAACCTAGTGGCCACTCGGGGATCAACAGTGTTTTATGATTTGGGCCGCGGGCTAAGTTTCTATAGATATTTTGGGCCGCGGGCCCGCAGATGTATATCTATATTGATGATGATTTGGGTCATGGGCCCTATGTTCATATTTGCGGATTTCTTACAGCATTTATGTTTCTTATATGCACATGTTTTGTATGTGGTGCCTACTGAGCCTAGTCAGTGTGCTTAGTGCCCCTTTATGTTTTTGACTCCTCGATACAGGTGACGAGGAGTAGAAGAGCGCCAGGCGCGGACTACGAGAGAGTCGCGTGCAAGCCTTGAGACTTTGTTGATACCCCAGCGAGGTTGGTAGCGTTGTCGGGGGTTATGTTTATTTGTTATTGTGTAAGGTTATAAACCTTGTAGTATTGTCTTGTATTTGAGGTTGTATTTGAGACACGATATGTATCATGGTTTGTTGTAGGGTTATGTAGAACCCTTTTATGCTTCCGCTTATTATGTGATTTGTCACGCCCCGACCTGGATTCCAGGCCTCGGGCACATGAACAGATTGGCCGTACCCAAGCATAGACAAGCCCCACTCAGATACAAAGCCTATGGAAGTACAGTAGATAACAAAGCATAATCCATAATATCGCAAAATAAAAATCACAGTAGCACCAAAATAAAATACAAGGGTCCAAAATACCCTACACAAATCCAGGCCCTACCACTAAAAACACAATCTCTCACAGAATGAAGCAAATAGGTGAGATCCTCGACCTCAGCAAAAATCCCAGCCCTCGCACGATCCCCGATATCAAGCCCCCAGCTCCTCAAAACCTGAAAAAAAGGAAACCAGTGAATGAGCTTTCGAAGGGAAAGCTCAGTAAGTACCCCACAGGGATCACAAGGTGTAACGCCCCGACCCGATCCCGGGACCTCGGGCACGTCAACAAACCGGCCGTACCCAAGTGGAGACGGGCCCCACTCGAGTACAAGGCCTAAGTAAACAGTAGCAGATAACAAAATAAATTCAAAAGTTTATTAATCCAATAATAAACAAATACAAATCAGAGTGCTAATGCGGAAAATAAAGTACAAGGGTCCAATACCCTAAACAACACCAGGCCCTCTGGTGGTCATAAACCAATATCTCACACAAGAATCAAAAGAGGTCCTCCACCTCAACAAATATCCCACCTCACTCTCGTGACGCCTCCCACGAGCTCAAGTCACCTACTCCTCAAGACCTGAAATGAGAGAAGGGAAAAAAATGATGAGCTTTCGAAAGGAAAGCTCAGTAAGTACCCTACAAGGATCTCAAAGCCACAAGATGAAACAAGATATCAGCAATCAAAGAATCATCAAACAAAGGGGCTACACCCCACACAAACAAATCCTAGGAGTCTACCACAAACATCAGCAACGACACGACTCCTATCCGACAACAGCCCTCGGGGCTTTGGAAGAGAATTCCAATAACAAGCTCAGCAATGATTTCCTACAAGAACACACAAAGATCTGGCGCCGCCGACTAACCTGTCCCTCCTCGGTAGCGCCACCTCTCTCTCTCATGTCGACATGGTCAGTGATCAACCCTACTGACTGGCAGGGACAGCCAGAGTATCGTCCCTCTGGCCAGGAATGCCGGAACGCCAGGGTGTCCCGTCCCCAACGCTCTCGCAACATCCGGAGCTCACCTGCTCCACTGAATCCGGGCGGAAGAAAAAAAACTCAGTTGGCGCACACCTACCCGGCCAGCACACAAGTACTGCGTATCTCCATGGTCTCGTGCCAGACAACAGGAGGCTATGCTCAGTGAGCCCGCTCATTCCACTAACGCATACCTACCTAGCTGCACACAAGCACCACGAGTGCCTACAGTCAAGTGTCGGCCCACGGGTGGGCAAGCCCAACAGAGCATTCCAAACAAACAGGTAGTAACAATACTACCACAAGCACATCAATCACACACATATGAGGAAAGAGAGCAATAACTATCATGTATGTGCATGTATCCAAAAACAATAGGTATCACAAAGAAAGACATGCCAACAACCAGCATTTAGCAAATCAAGAAACCCAGACAATGGGTGGAATCTAGGCAAGAGTAACTTACCTCTAAACGCAATCCAACTGCACGCTTTGAATCAGTCCCGTCGAAGTGCCGCGCTCCTCGACGACATCTGGTAAACACAGATCGACACTCAACACACACTCGAGTGCTTTAGAAATTATTACTGTCTATAACAAGCATGCAACTTAATGGGCCTGGCCCACTAAACAAAACCAATCTCTTTATCATGATCTACTCGGTTTGACTGAACCCAGCTTACTTTAACTATTTACGCCACTTAATTAAATACATTGTTATCTTAATTGAATCTATAAATCACACAGTTTACTCTTTCTCATCGAGTCTGCCCAAGATTCACAAAATAGACCTCAAGGGTCACCTCACTTTAGACCGAATCCTTTTAAACTCAACCCAACCCTTTCTTCTCAGCGGGCCGGAACTAAGAGTCCATTAGTTCAAACCGGCCCAACCTCCAATTAACTACGCTTTACACTTAACTCAAAACAGAATTACCAATCTACCAATTAATTAGTATTACAACCTCCATCATAATTCTGTGCTACTTGCTCAACCGCGCCCATGCAAATCACTCTATAATATAATCACATAAAATCACAGAATTCCTCATTCGTATATATACAATTGTTCCTAATGTCATTCATAAGAAAAATAATAAATCAGATCCTCTAATCCACATTGTTTCATTGAAGGAACCTTTTCAAGTATCAAACACAACTACCTTCTTTTCTACACAGAACCTGAACACAAAGCCAGCCTCCAAAAATACTAAAACTTCAACATGCTAGCATATCATCTATATCAAGAGCTAAGCCATTTCACCCCCCTTGAACATTAATTCCACATCCATGCGATCAACTAACCTATTTACTGGAGAGAAGAATAATATGTATAGCCTTTGATGTTAAACAAGCCCACCTACATGCAACCCAGCACCACCGAGCAACCTGCCCACCTGATCTCAATCAACCCATGCTATGAATTCAGAACCCATACACTTACTATTCTCTAATCAATCTTGTTATATTAACATGAGCATATTCACAGCAAAAGGGAAATTATCACCAAGCAACACAAGACTGTCAATTCCCTGTCTGCACACACACTCAATGGCACAAACACACTCAACGCCTCACAATCACTATCTCATGACACACAACACCATCCTCTACACATACCACTCACATCCTCTAAACCTCATCTTCTCATCAATTAGTCTCAAACTCATCTCTAATTCATGCTAACACACCTATCCTGTAGACCAACCCAAATATTACCATTATTGTCTTTCCCTCTCTGTCACCTAGTCACAAACACCCACAAGCATATATATGACTCCCTTCAAAGTTGAAAGACTAACCTGTTCCTTACCTCTCCATGTTAACCATGATAAATAGTCCTTAGCATGCATCAATGTGTATCAACAAGACATATCAATCTACAGGATTAGGAACTCACCAATGAAACAATGGTGTTCCGGGAGCCGCTCCAGTGACTGATGCCACCCTGAGTGATACGATGTCCCGCCCGGTGATGCTGCGCTCCTCCGGAAGGTTGCACTTTATGAAAATGGTTGGATCGGCACTACCGCTCCCCTCTCTCGGTGGAGAAGAGGGTTCACCGCCGCTCAACAGGTGTGTCTAGGGTTCTCGAGAGCCCGCTGTTTATTAAAGAGCTCGCGTTGGGTGGACGGATATGGTAGGATCCCGCTAATGGGATTGATAGCCGCGATCCGCTCATCGAGATCCACGGAGGAAAAACTGCAATGCAACAGCCACCCTCCCACGCGTTACTCCCTCTCTCTCTTTAAAATCCCATGCAACTACCTCATCTGACTTCCCATGCGTTATTCCCTCTCTCTCTTTAAAATCACAAGCAACCACCTCATCTGAACTCTCTATATAAATGTTTATAGTATAATATAATATATTATCATACCTCCCAAAATGCATTTTCATAAATCCATCTATGCATTTCTTTTCAACAGATTTCATTCAATCATGCTGCGTACTTTCCATATTTATATTCCTTACTATATTTTATATGTATATTAAAATATTAACCTCTCCACTCACCTCATATGTGTTATCTTGTTTTATTTATTTATTTATTTATTTTAATTTAAACAAGACATCCCTTCTTTAATCATAAATAATACCTATCAATCCATTAATGAAAAATCATATCAAATCTTTCCATTAATGCAACCTCACCCCACCATATATATATATATATATATATATGAGAAATTCCAATGGGTCCTCGAAGGTCCATTTAACCTTAATTAAAATATTAGTCAGTTTAATTCTCTATTTACAATAAAAATCAATTTACTTCAAACTACGGGGAACTTCTTTAATTAACTAATTAATTAAAGAATAATCATGAAACTTTTATTCCAACTAAAATTCAATTTGACCCAACCTTGGGGACTTTTATTCATCAACCTAATAATTACCAAAAAAATTAAGCCCTAAAATCCTTGGATTTTACACAAGGAATCAGATATGATCAAGGACACAATAATCAACATATCAACAAAAAGATGGGGGCAACGCCCCGTGTCATCACAGCCTAGGGGTCTCAGACCTACCTCAAAGACCTAACCAATAGTAAGGACCCCTAATCTAACAATAGCCCTCAGTCTCTGGAAAAAGAACTCAATGAACATCCCTCGGTCTGCAACACACAACATCCGCTGCTAGCGACTAACCTGTCGCTCCTCGGTAGCGCCACCTCTCTCACATATCGACATGGTCAGCGTATCAATCCCGCTGATAGGAAGGACAACCAGAGTATCACCCCTCTGGCATGGAATGCAGGAAGGTAAGGGTGTCCCATCCCCGAACGTTCTCTCTCAAACCGGTGCTTACCAGATCCTCTGATCCAGGCGGAAAACTAGCTAATACTAGGGATGCCAACATCCCGAAATCAATCATACATGCACCAGAATCCAAACAAACAAGAGAACAGACATGCATGTATCCAAATCATCAACTAAGCATGATATCAATAAAATCATGCACACTCAAAAAAAAAAACAACAAGTCCAAGAAATCCCGAAATTGGATGGAAACTAGACAAGAGTACTTACCTAAAATCGCGAAGTCTGGTGGCCCACGGAATCTCCTCCTGACGCATCCACGTCGATATCTGGTAATGATAATCATGACTCAGTACCATTACCAACACAAAGTGAATTACTAATATTAATAATATCATTAATGCAAAATTCCTGAAGTTAATGCGCAGTCCCAAAGAGCTGCTCATAACTTTTGATCCTGAAACCCGTTTGAGTTGAACCATGGCTTGTTGGAAATATCTCTTCCCCATCTTTCCAACGGTAGTTATACAGCCCTATCGGAGATTCACAGACTACCCAGCTATCCCTCGAAGGGGACAACCAGACTGCAGGCATCCCTAGTTCCCAACTCAACCTTTACTTACCTAACTTGACCCAACTAGTCAATTGTGAAACCCTTAACCATACTTGTAGCAATTTGGCACGTCTTTATGTGTGATTAACTCACATTTCAACAATATCAATCATAAAATGCTTAACAACTAGACCTGAAGTTATCCCTGTGACATCTCTCTCTCTTTATACACACATCTACAATTCTTTGAGGCCAGACCCAACCCGTGCCCTTCTATTCGTATGCCTAGTCTCAGTGTAGTATCCTTTCCTCACCCTTAAACATACCATAGGCTTCAGTAGGTACACAGTCCATCGTCCCTAATGAACAAAACTACCAAAGTTCAAGAACTACCAAACCTATCAAGGCTGAGACCATACAATCATTGCACAACTCTAACCTCTGTTAACAATCCTGGGTAATGAGTTCATTCATCACATAAAATATCAACTCATACACTCACAGCCCAGCTTTGAAGCCATGAACTCAAACACCTCAATCACTCATTAACTTGGGATAATGAAGTAAAAAAAAGGTTATTCTAATATTTAACCCCACAACCATTGAAACACGTATTACATTATTCATGGAGATTTTAATCTAGCTCTTATCTTCAATCAAACCCATGGCTGTCATACATACACACACACACACAGAGAGAGCTTATTCTCCATGCATGGACTTAACTACTTCTCCACTCATCCTGCTCCCTCACCAACAGTCAAGTCTACACCAGAAGTCCCAAGAGACATTTCCCAACAACCACACATGCATGCTTCTATCTTTAACTGAGCATTCATTAAACTTTCATGGAATTTCCTCTCCTCTCACAGAAGAGATCAAACTAACACCTCATGCAACCACTGTACAGATCATACCCAAAGGAACTTAAAGCTTATACATATACAAGCCTTTATAAACTTGGCTTTTCTCTATAAGCCTATCATGCTGATGAATACCATTCACATGGGTTGCTATTCATGCATATGAACTAGGTTCTATACATGTCATTGTATGAAGCTGATCCAAAACAAATGATGGGGTGCCTTACACTTACAGGCGTTTAGAGGTTGCGGCTTCTCCGGAAGAGAACTCCGTGTGCCTCCAAGGCTGTCTGGCGAGCTTGACTGTGGGGCGTTGCTCACCGCTCCCGGACGCCTCTCTTCTCCTTTAGTCTCTCTCTCTCTCTCTCTCTCTCTCTCTCTATAACGTAGGCGGCTAGGGTTTCTGAGCGACTTCTTCTCTTATAGGTATTCATGGCGAGATAGTGGAGAATCTAATCTCGTTGATAGGGGATGTCATGCAACAACCAAATCCCCTTCTTGTAACAATTATGCACTTAAGTTACAAAAGTTGGTGCATACCCTTTGTATTCTATGACCATTCATATGGTTTAAACCTTTGGTCTTCTATGACCTTTCATATGGTGTAAACCTTTGGTCTTCTATGACCTTTGGTCTTCTATGACCTTTCATATGGTGGTAACAATTATGTAAGACCTTTCATATGCCAACCTTTGGTCTTCCATGACCTTTCATATGATGGTATACCAAGAGTCATTGTTGATGGAACAATGGCTATATATATGGCCTTTCTTTTGCTTGGTCCTAACACTACTCTCCATAAGGATACACCATCAAGCTTTGGAGAGCAAGGTGTGAGAAACTAGGCAAAACCACATAAAGAGTCCATAGCCGAGCACCAACCTACAATGGCCGGAGGTATGCTAGAAATCCAATTCTTGGGTTTCTTAATTCTCGATCCTATCCATTGGTTTTATTCCGCATTTAGGATCTTATTTTTGTTCTAACATTTGGTATCCGAGCCATGCTTAGCCTCTTCCTTGTTAGTTTTTATATAAAGATTATATGGTTATCTTTGTATTAAGCTTATCTATGTGCCTAAATTTTATGGTTTTGTATTTATGGCTTTGTATGCATATACAATTTGCATAAATATTTAAGTGTTGAGTATAATTTTATTATTTTGCTCAAATTAAGGTTATGTACAAAATGTATTATTGCATAATATTTATGATCTCATTATGCTATTTATGTTTTATTTATGAGAAATTTTATTTACAAATTATAACATATTATTTAGTGCAAATATTGTTTGAATTTGTAAGGTTTAGGATTATTCTCATAAAATTTTATTTTGTGCATAAAACTTAAGTTAGTGTCTAATTTTTAGCACATTAAGAATAATATTCATAAAATGTTCACTAAATAATTTTATCGAATGGGTGAACTATTAAGTTATGAATAATTCGTAAACAATTATATGGTTAACATGAGAAAGCATGAATCATGGGAGTTCTGTCTAAGGAGACTAGTCTGTAACTGCCCTTGTGCCACTAGTCTTTCCTGGGAACATTGCTCTGTCTAGGAGGTTGGTTTTTAAGGAGCCCTTGCTCCACCAATCTTTCCTGGGAGCACTCTTGATGATTGCCAATTGTGTTACTACATAATTGTTATTTTGACATGTCTAGTGATTTATATAGTTTTATTTAATTAAAGAATAGCCACAACATCTTTAATTAAATGAAATTATATCTTAAGTCAAGATCACATAAGGAATTAGACATAAAATTGTAATTAATTATACTTAATATAATAAAATTCATCCCACAGGAAATTTTGTTATATTTATATAATTAATTAGGATAAAATATCAAACTATTTATCATAGTTTACCCACAGGGATTATGAATTGGAACATAGTTTGGTAGTTTTATCATTTAGAATTAAAAAAAAAAAAAGAAAATTGATCTACTTGAATAAAAATTCAGCCCACAGGCAATTTTTATGTCACTAGATCTAATTTTGTGCATGTTTTACATTGGTAATACATGTGATCTATTACTGTAGACCTCAAATTCTAACATAAGCAATTTGGACCTTTACAGTTTCTCAACCTGCTAGTTTCTCTGATATGCGCCTAGGCATTCCTGAACTTAGGGGTGATAATTATAAGATATGGAAAGAAAGGATTCTCCTTCATTTAGGGTGGATGAACATTGATTATGCTATAAGGAAAGACGAACCACCTACTATTACTGATACCAGCACTCCAGATGAGGTTGTTCTATATGAAAAGTGGGAGCGATCTAATCGTCTCTCAGTTATGTTCATAAAGACCAAAATCTCTGCTGGTATTCGTGGGTTCTCGAAGCAAAGATGACAAAGTCCGTGTTTTGCTGAAAGCCATTGACGATCAATTTGTCACTTCAGAAAAGGCATTAGCTAGCACCCTTATAATGAAGTTTTCTTCTCTCCGTCTCACAAGCGTTAAGGGTGTGCGCGAGCACATCATGCAAATGCGGGACATAGCGGCTCAACTAAAGAAACTTGAGGTAGATATGTCGGAAACTTTCCTCGTGCACTTCATTTTGAACACCCTTCCACAACAATATGGGCCTTTTAAGATCTCTTACAACACACATAAGGACAAATGGTCTATTAACGAGTTAATGACCATGTGTGTTCAAGAAGAGGAGAGGCTTGTAATGGAATTGGGAGAAAGTGCTATGCTGGCAACAGTTCAAGGAAAGTATAAAGCTAGAAAACCCGACAAGTCTCAAGCCACCACTTCTAAGGGTAATCAGAAAGGGAAAGGCAAAGTACCACCTCAATCTGATATTAAGAAAGCCAACAAGTGTTTTTTCTGTAAAAAGAAGGGACACGAGAAAAAGGATTGTGACAAATTCAAGAAGTGGCTTGAGAAGAAAGGTAATCTATCCTCATTTGTCTGTTATGAATCTAATATGGCTAATGTTAATATTAACACTTGGTGGATTGACTCTAGATCTACAATCCACATTGCAAACTCTTTGCAGGGTATGCAAAATCTTCGGAAGCCAGTGGGCAGTGAGCTATGCATCTTATCCGGTAATAAGATGGGCTCACATGTGGAGGCTATAGGAACTTGCATTTTAACCTTAAGTAGTGGCTTTTCTTTAACTTTGGAAAGGACCTTTTATGTACCAAGTTTTTCACGAAACTTGATTTCTATTTCAAGACTTATACCTTTTGGATATTCCTTTACTTTTAAAGACACATCTTTCAGTTTATTTTATAAATCTGAATGTGTTGGGAATGGTATTTTGTCTGATGGTCTTTACCGTATTTTCTTGAAAAATGATGCCACAAATAGTTCAATGCATGTTCACACCGGCATTAAGAGGTGTAATATTAACGAGGACTCTTCTATGTTATGGCACCGGAGATTAGGTCACATCTCCATTGATAGAATTAAAAAATTAGTAAATGACGGAGTACTTAATACTCTCGATTATACTGATTTTGAGACTTGTGTAGACTGCATTAAGGGTAAGCAGACAAACAAGTCTAAGAAAGGTGCTAATAGGAGTTCTAACGTATTAGAGATCATCCATACTGATATATGTTGTCCAGATATGGATGAACATGGTCAGAAATACTTTATCTCTTTCATTGATGATTACTCACGTTATATGTATATTTATTTGCTTCGTAATAAAAGTGAAGCATTGGATGCCTTCAAGTCTTTTAAAGCTGAAGTTGAGAACCAATGTGGGAAGCAAATAAAAATCGTGAGATCGGATAGAGGTGGAGAATATTATGGTAGATACACTGAGAATGGACAAGCACCTAGTCCATTTGCTAAGTTTCTTCAAGAACATGGTATTGTTGCTCAATACACCATGCCTGGTTCCCCAGATATGAATGGTGTTGCTGAAAGAAGAAACCGAACACTTATGGACATGGTACGGAGTATGCTTAGCAACTCCAATCTTCCTAAATTCTTGTGGACTGAAGCACTAAAGACGGCTACGTATATATTAAACCGAGTTCCGACCAAGGCTGTCCCAAAGACACCTTTTGAACTATGGAAAGGTTGGAAACCGAGTTTACGACATATGCGTGTTTGGGGATGTCCGTCTGAGGTGAGGATATATAACCCACTAGAAAAGAAGCTTGACCCAAGGACCATTAGTAGTTTTTTCATTGGCTATGCCGAAAGGTCTAAGGGCTATAGATTTTATTGTCCATCTCACACAACTAGGATTGTGGAATCGAGGAACGCTAAGTTTCTTGAGAATGACATGATCAGTGGGAGGGATCGGTTCAGGGACTTACTTCCTGCTCATGATCATATAGAGACTCAACCTTCCACATCGTCAGACAGATTGGTTATAGTTCATAGCACTCCTCAAGTACAAACTCGTGTTGAACAACCAATCGTCGACGTTCCACAAGATGCTGAGAACCTTCCAGTGGGTCAACCTGTTCAGGAATTACCTCAAGTTCCTGAACAAGCAGTTGAATCACAAGCTCCTCAGGGAGATACTGGTCCAACATTAAGGCGATCTACTCGAGAAAGGAAATCGGCTATTCCTAATGATTATGTTGTGTATCTACAAGAATCTGATATAGGAGCCGAAAATGATCCTGAAACGTTTTCACAAGCCATGAGTTGCAAAGATTCTAATTTGTGGCATGATGCTATGAAGGAAGAAATAAATTCCATGAAAAGCAACAGAGTTTGGGACCTTGTAGAGTTGCCTAATGGGGCGAAGACCATTGGCTGTAAATGGGTCTTTAAGACTAAAAAAGACTCATTAGGCAACATTGAGAGATACAAAGCGAGACTCGTTGCTAAGGGATTCACTCAAACAGAAGGAATCGACTACACGGAGACCTTTTCTCCTGTATCCAAGAAAGATTCTCTTCGCATCATATTGGCATTAGTTGCTCATTTCGACCTTGAGTTGCAACAAATGGATGTGAAAACTGCATTCCTTAACGGTGATTTAGAAGAAGAGGTTTACATGAAACAACCTGAAGGTTTCTCTTCTAGTGATGGTGAGCACTTGGTTTGTAAGCTTAAGAAATCCATATACGGTTTGAAGCAAGCCTCTCGTCAATGGTGTTTCAAATTCCATGGAGTAATTTCATCATTCGGTTTTGTTGAAAACCCCATGGATCAATGTATATACCAAAAGGTTAGTGGGAGCAAAACTTGCTTTCTTGTTTTATATGTGGATGATATTTTACTTGCAACCAATGATAAGGGTATGCTGCATGAGGTTAAACAATTCCTCTCTAAAAACTTTGATATGAAAGATATGGGTGAGGCATATTATGTCATTGGCATTAAGATCCATAGGGACAGATCTCGTGGTGTATTAGGACTATCACAAGATACCTATATTAACAAAGTTTTGGAGAGATTTCGGATGAAAGATTGTTCTCCAAGTGTTGCTCCCATTGTTAAGGGTGATCGGTTTAGTTTAAACCAATGCCCTAAGAATGATTTTGAGAGAGAATCCATGAAGAATATTCCATATGCTTCTGCAGTAGGAAGCCTTATGTATGCTCAGGTTTGTACCAGACCTGACATTGCATATGCTGTTGGAATATTAGGGCGATACCAGAGTAATCCAGGTATGGACCACTGGAGAGCTGCAAAGAAAGTCATGCGGTACCTTCAAGGAACCAAAGACTACATGCTTATGTATAGACAGACGGACAATTTGGATGTGATCGGCTATTCAGATGCAGACTTTGCTGGCTGTGTTGATTCTCGTAAATCAACATCAGGGTACATATTTATTATTTCCGGTGGAGCTATTTCATGGAAAAGTATCAAGCAGACTTTGACTGCCACTTGTACTATGGAAGCCGAGTTTGTCTCTTGTTTCGAGGCTACATCACAGGGTGTATGGCTTAAGAGTTTCATATCAGGGCTTAGAGTTATGGATTCTATTTCTAAGCCATTGAAGATTTTTTGTGATAACTCAGCTGCTGTCTTTATGGCTAAGAATAATAAAAGTGGAAGTCGAAGCAAACATATCGACATTAAGTACTTAGCCATTAGAGAACGTGTTAAAGAAGGAAAAGTGGTCATTGAGCACATTAGCACTGAGTTAATGATTGCTGATCCTTTGACTAAGGGCATGCCACCATTGAAATTCAAGGATCATGTAGAAAGAATGGGACTTGGTTCCACTTTATGATTGTATATACATTAAGTTATTAACGAAACTCCTATGCATTCAGATATTTTCTCATATTCATGTGCGCAATTTTATTTTGAGAAAATAAACTTCATTTTTGGACCAAGAATAAACATGGGGTTTATTCATTAAGTTTTGTTACCACATAAAGTTCTTAAGAAACAAAATACATTTGTAATACATAGATGATATTACTCGCACTTAGAGGACATATCACTATGATTCATGTGTTTAGTTTCTTAATATAGAATGCAGATTTATGTATGCACCAAGTGGGAGAATGTAACAATTATGCACTTAAGTTACAAAAGTTGGTGCATACCCTTTGTATTCTATGACCATTCATATGGTTTAAACCTTTGGTCTTCTATGACCTTTCATATGGTGTAAACCTTTGGTCTTCTATGACCTTTCATATGGTGGTAACAATTATGTAAGACCTTTCATATGCCAACCTTTGGTCTTCCATGACCTTTCATATGATGGTATACCAAGAGTCATTGTTGATGGAACAATGGCTATATATATGGCCTTTCTTTTGCTTGGTCCTAACACTACTCTCCATAAGGATACACCATCAAGCTTTGGAGAGCAAGGTGTGAGAAACTAGGCAAAACCACATAAAGAGTCCATAGCCGAGCACCAACCTACAATGGCCGGAGGTATGCAAGAAATCCAATTCTTGGGTTTCTTAATTCTCGATCCTATCCATTGGTTTTAATACCGCATTTAGGATCTTATTTTTGTTCTAACACTTCTTTCCTATTAGGCCGGCCAGCGATGAGGAGAAGAGAAGAATCGGTTGGAAATTTTTCTATCTATCTATATCTTTTATCTCTCTCTATTTATCCTTTATCATATATATATTTATTTAATTATGGTTACACCCCAGCCATGTACCTTGTATCTATATTAGAAACCAAATTACCAATGGGTCCCTCAAACTTCCATTATCCCAAGCCCAGATCTTTTGATTGAAACCCATCCATCCTTTAGCCATGTATTATATATTATTAAATATTTTGTAAAAGAATCTAACAACCATGCACGTACCCTTCCATAATGTTTTATATATATATATATATATATATATATATATATATATATATATATTTAACGTTCATATTAACTCAAATAAATTTAATTTCAAGGAGTTTTATTAACTAACTCAAATTAATTAAGAAAATTAATATAACAAAATCCTTGGATTTTTCATGATTGGTTTTCAGTATTATTGTTATATTGTGATAATTGTAATCAAGTTGATATAACTTTTGGCCTTGCATTAAGGCCAAGGCTTGTCCTTGGTCAAGGTGCGGTAGATCTGTCACGTGCTCGAGGGGCCCGGGATCGGGTTCAGGGTGTGATATAATCATACAACTCGGTCCCATAAATTCCTTACACCTGATGTTGCTCCTTACATGCCTATCCAACATTTCAGACTGCCATACCTTGCCATGGCGCCACCAGTGATGATAAGAATAACAGTGTGAGTTTACACAACTCCACCCCTCCCACCACCAACCAAGGTGAATTTAATTACACAATTTTTTAAATTAGTTTACTGATTACTCTATTCTCAACCAAACACCTCCGAAAATTTGTTGGATGGATTATTAGATCATTAAAGAATATAGAATTTTTTACTCATGTATCCCTGAAATCTTCCATATTTGCAGATAACTCTCTGAAATCTTCCTATAACATCCAAAAATCTTCATCCTATATATAATAGATACCTGCTTGAGTGTAGTTAAGTAATATTCCTAGATCATGCTTGCAAATGCTTTTAAGTTAAATTTTTCTTCCAAAATTACCCTTATGATTTAAATTAATTATCTCTTCTACTTCTCTTCCTTCCTTGTTGCTTTCCCCTCAGGCCCTTATCTCTTTGCTATCTTCATCTGCTTGTCTTCAAACTTTCCTAAGTTTTATTACTTTTTTTTTCATATTTTCTTATATTGTTATTTCGGTAACATTATCATTATTTTCAAAGCACATACTTTGTTATCTTTCTTGAGTAGAAGTGCTTGTTTTCACTATTATGCTTTATGTTCAACATTGCCTTGACAGAGTAGATTATGTACATGATGAGAACCTGCCGAGGAGAAGCCAGCGTCGACGAGAAGCACGCCGGCGTCATGGGGTGGAAGGCTAGTCCGGCGAGTCTGAAGGAGGTGTGGCCTGGGCGTGAGATGGTCCCCATTCATATTCCAGGCTTGTGTTTTAAAATGTTCAGCTTATTTAGAAAGTAATGGCATAAATGTAATATACATGGAGGACTTTTATATAAGCCCTCTTTGTTTTAGGTTTGGTTATCTTTTTGGGTTTTAAGAAATTGGAGGAGTTGGAAGAGCGGCGGAGCTGCGATCCATCATCGGCGGAGTAAGGCTGCGGCCTTGTGAAGCTTGGGCTGTTCCGGCAAAGTTCGCGGCGTCGGAGCGGAGGGGAGTTCCTAACGTTCGCGGAGGGAGCGATCCACGCCATCGGGTTGATCTTCAACATTTCAGAAGGGGCTCATGCTTGGCTGTAGTGGGACCTTGTTTTGATGTTAGTTGGTGTGGAGAAGAGTTTGAAGGGCCAGCCAACTTAAATTGATGTTGGTGTTGAGTTGGTGTGTTGGTTGGGTTGGGTTTTATTTATGTTTTGGGTCCCATGTTGAATGTTTATGAATGAAGGATTGCAGTGTGTTAAAGATCCAATTGAAGTTTGTGTTTCAATGAATCTGTTCCACTTTCATCAGTTATGAGTGTAAGAATGGATGCTTGTAATTTCTGGAATTGAAATTTGGGTCCGATGGAGTTAGAGAAGTGCTTGATTCGGCCGCCCATCAAGTGTTTGTTGAAATGCCTGCAGTTCAATTGCTGTCCAACCTTGGTCTTCAGTGAATCTGTTTGCCTTTGGGAGGAAGTGCAGAGTCAAGTGGGACGGTTCCTTATCAAGTGGTGCTTTCATTGAGAGTGTCGGGAGATCGTGTGTCGATTACCGGGGACACCGTCGGCTTCTACCGTCGACGGCTTGGAGTGTTCTGGGTTGTTGATTGCCTATAACTCACGGGATCTTGGGAGTAATGGAGGGCGAAGGTGGTCCAACATCAAATAGGGCACGGGTGGAGGCCCTCAAGGCAAGCGGCGAGAAGATGCGGAAGGACATAGAAGACATTACTAGCACCCTCGCGGCCATGCGCAGGGAAAACCAAGAGGGTCTACAACGCCTTGAGCAGAAAATGTCGGGCAGCCGCGTACCAAGCCGCTCCGGATCGTCCAGATCCAACAGCGAGGAGGCATCAGCCCGAGGGAGACGGGGAGGAGGGAATGAGAGTGACCATGAGGAGTTCGACCGATGGCGTCAGGAAGGTAGAGACCACTCTCGAACCTCTCATCATCGTCGAGATAGAGGGGGCTATGGAAGGGTGGATATGGAGCAAGATGAGCACTCGGTGCGGGGCGAACAGCATGCTAGGCGCCATTACGAGGATGATCGCCGAAGGCGTAGGGATGGGTACTACAATCCGCCCCCTCACAAGCCAAAGGTGGATTTTCCTCACTTTGATGGAAGCGACCCCCACGAGTGGCTAGACAAGGCGGAGCTTTTCTTTGCTCGATACAATATCCCACGGGAGGAGCGAATTACTACAGCCTGCTACTACCTAGATGGCGGCGCAAGCAAATGGTGGCGGTGGATCAAAGCCGTCTATGATAAGGAGGGGAAGCGCCTAGGATGGACTGCCTTCGAGAAGGAGTTTATGCGTCAATGGGGGCCCTCGCCTCATGTTAATCCCCATGGACAGCTTGCAAAACTGAAGCAGGAAGGCAGGTTGAAGGCATATATTGATGAATTCCGACAGCTTCAAACCATGGTGAGGGGTTGGCCGGAAGAGGCTCTGCTGGGCACATTTGTGGAAGGACTCAAACCTTGGTTATCAAGTGAGGTGAAGTTGAGGCAACCACGGGATGTACCCGAGGTGATGCGGATGGCCGAACTTATTGAAGAAAGCTCAACAGAAAGAAGAAAAATCAGGGAGAACAGCTTCACTACTTCCAAAGGTACTGTCGATCCTAAATTCCAAGGTAAGGGGAAGGGAGTGGAAGGCTCCAGCAAAACCAACAATGTGGAAATGCAGCGGCTGTCCAAAGGAGAAATCCAGGAGCGGGTTAAAAGGGGATTATGTTTCAAATGTGGGGACAAATGGAGTAAGGAGCATAAGTGCAAAACCGGGCAGGTTTTTTTGATCACCGAAGACGATGAAGAGGCTGAAATAGATGAGGAAGAAGAGGAAAGTGAAGATGAGCACCTGCAGTTAGGTGAGAGTAATTCACTTCAGGGCAATGCCAATGTCTCCTTGGATGCTATCTCAGGAGCCACATTGCCAACCACCATGAGAGTCTCAGCGTGGATTGGGAAGCATGAAGTGGCGCTGCTAGTAGATAATGGATCATCACATAACTTCATCAATTCAGGAACACTGCAGAAATTGGGGCTGCGAGGAGAAGCTGTGGAACCTTTCGAGGTACGGGTCGCCAACGGTGAGAAGCTAAGATGTTCTGAGATGGTACCTGGCGTGAAGATGAATGTGCAAGGAGTCCGAGTACTAGCTGATTTGCATGTTCTGTCCTTGGCATGCATAGATGTGGTGTTGGGACATGCATGGTTGGAGAGTTTGGGGAAGGTAGTCCATGAATACAAAAAGATGACCATGGAGTTTAAGTTGGGAGGTCGCAAGAGAAAATGGACAGCCCTCTCATCTACCGAAGTGAAGCAATGTGAGGCGAACACCATAGAAAGGTTGTATCGAAAGGGAGCTCACTGTTTTGCTATTATGGCCACTACAGAAACACCATCAGTGGAGGAGCCACTGGATATCCCTGAGCAAGTCAAAGAACTTTTGGCGGAGTATGAACAAGTGATGAAGGTACCTACATCTCTTCCACCGGCTCGACCCTTTGACCATAACATCATCTTGGAGGATGAGAGCAAACCGGTGAGGGTGCCACCCTACCGTTATGCTCACTTTCAAAAGGAGGAGATAGAGAGACAAGTAACGGAGATGCTTCAAAATGGGATCATACGAGCGAGCTCTAGTCCTTTCTCGTCTCCTATCTTGTTGGTGAAGAAGAAAGATGGGTCGTAGCGCTTTTGCACGGACTATCGCGCACTGAATGCCGCAACGGTAAAGAATCGGTTCCCAATACCTACAGTGGAGGAGATGTTGGATGAGTTGCATGGGGCGAAGATCTTCACCAAACTAGATTTAAGGGCTGGGTACCACCAAATTAGGATGCGGGAAGAGGACGTCCACAAAACGGCATTTCGCACACATTCGGGGCACTATGAATACCTCGTTATGCCCTTCGGATTGTGCAACGCACCGTCGACTTTCCAAGCGGCCATGAACACCATTTTTCAGCCCCACTTGCGGAAGTTTGTGTTAGTGTTCTTCGACGACATCCTCGTCTATTCCACTTCGGAGGAGGATCACCGAAGGCATTTGGAGACTGTGTTGAGATTGCTCGAAGAGCATCAGTTCTACATCAAACTGACCAAGTGTGCATTTTGGCAAGAAGAATTGGAATATTTGGGACACATAATTTCTGTCGAAGGCGTCAAGGTGGATCAACGGAAGATCGAAGCAATGGTTGATTGGCTACTCCCGAAAGATATTTCAGCGCTGAGAGGATTTCTTGGTTTGACGAGGTACTACAGACGCTTCGTGAAGGGGTATGGCATCATTGCCAAGCCACTCACATCGATGCTGAAGAAGGGGGAATTTGTTTGGATGGAGAAATCCATAAGGGCATTTGAGGAGTTGAAGCAAGCTATGACACGAACACCTGTTCTAGCCTTACCCAATTTTCAGAAATCCTTTGAGGTACACACAGATGAGAGTGGCGATGGCATTGGGGCTGTTTTAGTGCAGGAAGGAAAACCTATTGCCTTCATGTCTAAGGCTTTAGGGCCAATGAAACGGGGATGGGGAACATATGCTAGAGAGCTCTTGGCGGTAGTGCATGCGGTGAAGGTGTGGCGACCTTACTTAATGGGTCGGAAATTTGAGATAGTCACCGATCAACAAGCTCTCAAGCACTTGTTGGAGCAGAAAATCACCACCCCAAACCAGCAGAAATTTTTTGTCAAATTGTTGGGCTTGGAGTACACCATCAAGTATCGACCCGGAAAGGAGAATCGGGTAGCAGATGCATTATCACGACGAGAAGGCAGCCCCATGTTGTGGGTTACACATGAAGAAGGCGAAGGCTGTAGCTTTGGCATAAGTGTGGTAGAATGGAGAATTTGGGATCGGATTCGGGAGTCGGTCCAGTTAGATGAGAAGACCGTGGGCCTGATCAAGAGGGTCGAACAATAGGAGGTCGGGATGCAGAAGTATCACTTTCGAGGTGGACTTCTTTTCTACAAAGGTCGGGTCTATGTTCCAAATGCCCCGGGCTTGAGGAACGACATTCTGGAACACTTCCATGGTAGCAAAGAGGGAGGACATTCAGGCTGGCTGAGGACTTACCAGAGGGTGAAACCTCTCTTCCATTGGGAAGGGCTGAAGAAAGAGGTGCAGGCCAAGGTTGCAACATGCAGTATATGTCAAAAGATGAAGTCCGATACAAGAGCACTGGCCGCTTGCTTCAGCCACTTCCGATTCCAGAACACATATGGGAGGATCTCTCGATGGACTTCATCGAAGGGCTGCCCACGAGCAAGGGCCAACAAGCAATACTGGTGGTCGTGGATCGACTGAGTAAAGGGGCTCACTTCATTTCACTGCGCCATCCATTCACTGCACAAAGCGTAGCCAAAGAATTTGTGGAAGAAATTGTGAGGTTACATGGAATCCCGAGAAGCATAGTCACGGATAGAGGCAGCATTTTCATGAGCGCGTTTTGGAAGGAGTTGTTTGCACTGCAGGGGAGCAAGTTGAAGACCAGTTCAGCCTATCATCCTCAAACGGACGGGCAAACGGAGGTGACGAATCGGACACTGGAGCAGTACCTTCGCTGTTTCTGCCATGAAGGACAAGGAAGGTGGAGGGAATTCCTGCCGTGGGCTGAATACTGGTATAACACTTCGTACCACGTTTCACTCAACACTAGTCCATTCGAAATCGTGTATGGGAGACCTCCACCATTGCTCAGACCGTATGAGACGGGGATTGCACAAAATGAAGAAGTGGATAGGGAGATGAAGGCCCGTGAAGAAGCATTGTCCAAGGCAAAGAAGGAACTAGAGAAGGCCCGAGAACGGATGAAGAGGCAGTATGATGAAGGCCGGAGGGAAGAGGTAATTGAACCAGGGGAATATGTCTATCTGAAGTTACAACCGTATCGGCAACGAACTATCAGGGGACGAATGAACATGAAGCTGTCCCCGAGGTTCTATGGGCCATTTCGAGTACTGGAAAGCATTGGTGAGGTCGCCTACCGTTTGGAATTACCATCAACAGCTTCAATACACCCGGTATTTCATGTGTCGCAACTGAAGAAGAGAGTCAAGGACCCTGGACAAGTCACAGAGGACATTCCTGCATTTGAGGAGGGATTGGTATTAAGGCCGGAGAAACCTCTGCGCTACAAGGTACTGGGCCACGACAAAAGCACTGGAAGGAAGGTGCAAGTGCTGGTGAAATGGAGCGGACAGCCCGAGGAGAAGGCCACTTGGGAGGACTATGATGATCTCTTCCAGATTTCTGAAGGCCCGACCCTTGAGGACAAGGGAAGTTTTCAAGGGGAGGAGAATGATGAGAACCCGCCGAGGAGAAGCCAGCGTCGACGAGAAGCACGCCGGCGTCATGGGATGGAAGGCTAGTCCGGCGAGTCTGAAGGAGGTGTGGCCTGGGCGTGAGATGGTCCCCATTCATATTCCAGGCTTGTGTTTTAAAATGTTCAGCTTATTTAGAAAGTAATGGCATAAATGTAATATACATGGAGGACTTTTATATAAGCCCTCTTTGTTTTAGGTTTGGTTATCTTTTTGGGTTTTAAGAAATTGGAGGAGTTGGAAGAAGCGTGGGCTGCGATCCATCATCAGTGAGTAAGGCTGCGGCCTTGTGAAGCGCAAAGTTCGCGGCGTCGGAGCGGAGGGGAGTTCCTAACGTTCGCGGAGGGAGCGATCCACGCCATCGGGTTGATCTTCAACATTTCAGAAGGGGCTCATGCTTGGCTGTAGTGGGACCTTGTTTTGATGATAGTTGGTGTGGAGAAGAGTTTGAAGGGCCATCCAACATAAATTGATGTTGGTGTTGAGTTGGTGTGTTGGTTGGGTTGGGTTTTATTTATGTTTTGGGTCCCATGTTGAATGTTTATGAATGAAGGATTGCAGTGTGTTAAAGATCCAATTGAAGTTTGTGTTTCAATGAATCTATTCCACTTTCATCAGTTATGAGTGTAAGAATGGATGCTTGTAATTTCTGGAATTGAGCTGGGTCCGATGGAGTTAGAGAAGTGCTTCAGTTCCGGTCGCCCATCAAGTGTTTGTTGAAATGCCTGCAGTTCAATTGCTGTCCAACCTTGGTCTTCAGTGAATCTGTTTGCCTTTGGGAGGAAGTGCAGAGTCAAGTGGGACGGTTCCTTAAGGCAAACAGATTCACTGAAGACCAAGGTTGGACAACAATTGAACTGCAGGCATTTCAACAAACACTTGATGGGCGACCGGAACTGAAGCACTTCTTTAACTCCATCGGACCCAGCTCAATTCCAGAAATTACAAGCATCCATTCTTACACTCATAACTGATGAAAGTGGAACAGATTAATTGAAACACAAACTTCAATTGGATCTTTAACACACTGCAATCCTTCATTCATAAACATTCAACATGGGACCCAAAACATAAATAAAACCCAACCCAACCCACACACCAACTCAACACCAACATCAATTTAAGTTGGCTGGCCCTTCAAACTCTTCTCCACACCAACTATCATCAAAACAAGGTCCCACTACAGCCAAGCATGAGCCCCTTCTGAAATGTTGAAGATCAACCCGATGGTGTGGATCGCTCCCTCCGCGAACGTTAGGAACTCCCCTCCGCTCCGACGCTAACTTTGCTTGAATGTTAAGCTTCACAAGGCCGCACTTTACTCCGCCGATGATGGATCGCGGCAGCTTCTTCCAACTCCTCCAATTTCTTAAAACCCAAAAAGATAACCAAACCTAAAACAAAGAGGGCTTATATAAAAGTCCTCCATGTATATTACATTTATGCCATTACTTTCTAAATAAGCTGAACATTTTAAAACACAAGCCTGGAATATGAATGGGGACCATCTCCCGCCCAGGCCACACCTCCTTCAGACTCGCCGGACTAGCCTTCCACCCCATGACGCCGGCGTGCTTCTCGTCGACGCTGGCTTCTCCTCGGCGGGTTCTCATCAGTACATTGTCTTCTCACACCAGGATATGGTATACCGGTTCTTTTACATGCAATTACCTTGGGATCCTAGAGAGAGTTTTTTCCTTTTATGCATTCATATCAATGGAAGCCCTTTAGCAATGGTGGATGTTAATTTTCCTCCCCTTCATTTCCTTTTAAAGTACTATTTTTGGCATAATTTGGTTTTACAAATAGCAGCTATGTTTATGATTGGGAATGGCAAACAACTACTACCCATACCCGATCATCTATCGGAAGTTGGTAAGGATTTTATAAGACACTATCTAGAGCGTGACCCTTCTCAGCGACTAATATAGCTTTTAAGCTTTTGCAACATCCATTTGTGAGGAAATCTATACCAAGTTTTGAATTTATAGATCGGCATGCGGATGTTTCAATTATATTGGAGGAAGTTTCAAGGTATCCATCTCTCCTTTGTCCTATGGATCTCTTCCATTGTGAAAATCATATTATTTGATGTAACTTCCATGCAATGATATCGTATACATGGCTTATTTCATGAATTATTTTACTTTTTTCTCTGATCAGGCATTGACATTATTGAATTATTCTTTTCTATGCTAGCCTGGAGAGGCTATTGGCCTTTAAGTGAGATCAATGACATGGGAACAACTTCCCTTGACCCAATTAAATAAAATGATTCATTATATACTTTTAGTAAGGGGTGAGAATCAAATTCATGTTGTAATTTAGCTTGATGAAATTTTAACCTAAATATTCCTTTTTTTAGCTTTGAATCAGAATTTGAACCAAAGGACCATTGGTCTAGCGGTATCTCGGGTCCCATGCATTGGGTAATTCACTTGATTGAGCATGCTCTCAGGTTCGAGTCCCCGCTCCCGTAAATGGGGGAGCAGTTTGGGTAATTCACTTGATGACCACAAAGCTCCCAAGTTCGAGTCCCCACATTTGTACGGGTACGCTCGTCACTTAAGGCCATGCCCCTTGACGTCCCTTTGTGGAGGGATTTATCCCCTACGTCAAAAAAAAAGAAGAAAAAGAAAATGTCCCAGTTACTATATAGATCAAAAGAAGAAGGATTACATTTCCCTAGTTATCTGTCTTACATGCAAACAAAACCTGCCTTGTTTAGATCAGGCTGAGAGGTCATGGATTGAACAAAATGGAACAGGAAAGAGTCTATCTTCACCCGAAAGCAAAGATGTCATCTCCCTAAAGGATTTACCTTTGCATTCCTTTTTTCTTTATCATGGTTATTGTTGCCATGGTTAATTCAGCGTGTTGGCCATGCGGGACATTTTTCTCTGGGCACTGGACAGATGATTCATCAGCTGAAAGGTGCAAGACTGTTCTAAAGAATAGGTAAAGTTTCCTCTTTGTTTCTTTTTATAGTGTCTAAAATGTGTTGTACGTGAAAAGATGATGGAGAAGGTTGCGTATGATGCATATCTTCTATTTTTCAATGCCTCGTGGAAGAAGTAAATCTTAAAGTAATTCTAAATATTATATTTTGCCAACAGAAGACAACCTAGCTTCTATTGTCCCTTTTGCCCTCGTGTTTGGTTGGGGGTTATCCCCAAGTGGGGATAGGAATAAGTTTTGAAAATTTTGA
Source organism: Dioscorea zingiberensis (assembly GCA_026586065.1). Lineage (NCBI taxonomy): Eukaryota > Viridiplantae > Streptophyta > Magnoliopsida > Dioscoreales > Dioscoreaceae > Dioscorea > Dioscorea zingiberensis. Next base: position 46,622,381 of record CM048820.1, read on the forward strand.
ATTTTTTTGGCGGGAGTTTTTAAACCAAAGTTATTAATGATAAGATGGTGATGTGTCCTTTATGTATTGGCGGGTTATATTTTTAAATCTTAGCTAAAGGTTTTGGCGGGAAAAACTTTTTTATGGGGAATTGTGTTGGGGATAACCCTTGGAGTTATCCCCCAACCAAACATGGATGTTTAACGGGTCGGGTTGTGGTTACACTCGGATCTGATATGAGTTTGTACATACTGTGGCCGAGCCACATGGAGGAGAAAGGGGGCAATTGCCCCATTTGAATTAGAAATTTTATTATTTTATAATAGAAAATCTTTTATCTTATTATATAATATTTTTTTAATATTTTAAGGGTAAATTATCTTTTAGTCCCTAATACTATTTGATACTATTCCCCATCTAAGACACACACACTCAAAACACTATTACACTAAACCCCTACACACCCCACAAGGGACCTATAGGCAATTTGGGCACTATTCAAAGGACTAAAAGTTAAATAACTAATATTTTAATTGCCCCCTTTTTGATTCTATTTTTTATTAGTTATGATAGGGACATTTGTATATTCACCCCTGTATAATTGTATATACACCCTTATAAAATTATATTTACATGTTCACCCCCACAAAATATCAATATTTATGTATAAACTCTTATGATCCAAATTTTTTTGAAATCCTGTTTTGGCCTCACAAATTTTCCCTAATCTCGGATCTAATATAATACAGGTAAAATGGAATTTATTTAAAAAATAATATTACTAGTTACTCTTAATAATTGTCCAAGCAAATATGACTTTTATGTGGTATGTGCATTTTACAAAATTTTATTTGCCCCCCTTATCAATAATTTATGTCTCCGCCAGTGTGTACATGTACAATGTATAGTGTTAGGGTTTCTCTTTGAGATTGAAAATACATTGGAGAAGAGCCGCTTGAAGGCCTGCTTATTTGCATCTCCGTTCATCTCCCACGAGTCTTCGCCTTTAACTCATTTTATAGGAATAGTTGCTTCTTGTTTTCCTTAGTAAACTATAAGGTATATGTTTAGTTTATTTGGATGACAAAACTGACTCTTGACAATGTAAGCTCGGTCATTATATGGGGGCCTTTCTTTGGACGGTAGAGAAAAAAAATGGGGAAACTGGTTATATACCCCACAAAAGTTTCATAATTGCATTTTTACACCTGAAAAAATTATAATTGCTTGAATACCCCTGAAAAACAGGTTGAATTATGGATATGCCCCTGCTGTTAGGGTCCGTTGACAGAAGTTAACCAGATAATCTTAACCATGGTTATAACTTAGGTTAAGAGCTGAAAAATATCCAAAATACCCCTCTTTATATATTTTAACTATTTTAAAATTCAGATTTTTAAAGAGGTATTTTTAAATCTATGGTCAAATAAATTTTTTAAGGGTATATATGCAAAAGGTATAATGGTCATTTTGTATATCTATCGTTTGTTAACTGACAGTTTTTTCATCTGATTTTAACTCCAGGGATATATATACAATTATATATATTATTTAGGGCTATGTATGCAATTATGTTTTATTTAAGGATAAATATACAATGCCAAAATTATTTAGGGGTACACCTGCAAAAAACCCAAAAAAAATTACCTTCTTTTATGAGAATCTCTTTCAATAAAAGTATTCCTTGTAAATTTGAATATTATGATATTTATGTATATAACATGCAAGCTTAAGATTCCACAAGGTTAATATTTGCGAAGTTTTGATTGTGGACTACAACATTAGCACTTGTAGGCTATAGGATAAGGTTACGGAGTCTGATGAAAAATTATGCTAAACTGTAAATTTAGTTGGGATCTTCTTTTTTACAATAATTACTCTTCCTTTTCTTATGTTGGTGACAATGATTCTTTTTTTCATTCAAATTGCTATGATTTGGAGGACATAGCTCCTAAATATGAAGCCTGTCCATGAAGTGAGACAAAGCTACCTATGCAACGCACATGAGGAGATCACTGACCACCTGTTCATCCGCTGCGACTATGCGGCAGGGGTCTGGTCACATTATGTGCAACTTCTGGGCATCAATGTTCCCCCCAATAGGATACAAGATCTGTGGGGAGGAACATCAATCGACAAGACCCTAAGGGAGGACCTCCAGAGGGGTTGGCAACTTCTGGCGATGACCGTCACATGGAACCTTTGGCTTGAAAAGAACAAGCGATATTTCGACAATAAACGACGCGTTTATCAGCACCTCATTCGCCAGGTGGACTTCCTCTTCCTGTCAAGGCTCCAAAGCACCCACGCTGCAAAACAACTACAACTGCAACCCCTAAAGGAACTCCTCACACACAGCCTTACTCTCACCAGGGTAGCACAAGTGCAACGAAGCTCAGAAGCGGACTTCGAGGATGGGACCCCGGATATGGGAACAGGGCTAGGTTTGCCACATCCACGGTCCCAGCTCCCTACCTTATAGACCCCACATGGGGCCAGTGTAACACCCAAATCGGTTTGTAACCCTCTTCTCCTTTTATTATCAATAAAGGAATGTGGTTAATCCACTCTATCGAAAAAAAAGAATAAAAAGTAAATAGCTTCTTTTTTGTTAAAAATTAAAAAATAAGGTTAATTAATTATAGGTCCCTAAAACAGTGCCAGTTTCCCTTGGGGTCCCTGGGGTGGGTGTAGGTGGGGGTGTAGCTAATAGCGAGAGGGGGAGGTCCCTGGCAAACAGTGCCAGAGACCTACAATTCATTTCCCCAATAAAATATTATTTATCAAAGAAAATTATTTATAACTTCAATTTCTAAACTTCTAAAATTTTTAAACAATATTGATTTAATCTTTGAGACTAGTAAAAATGTTGCTGGTAATTTTAATATTTTTATTACTTTTATCTTGAAATTATTAAGTAATCTGATGGGAGGGTAAGAATCCAAGCAATTTTTTAGGTTTTCAGAAATAAGCAAATAATTACACTATTTTGGAGGTTCTATAAATAATTTGAATATTTTGAGTGATACAATAAAAAAGAAAAACCCAAAACTTTTATGGCATTCCATTCATTTTTATATTTAAATTTTTAAAATTATTATATTTTTTTTAACAGTTAGGTCAAGTATTGCTAAATATATTATTTGATTTGACTTTATAGTTATAATAAATTAATTTTCCAAATAAAAAAATGTGTTTATCACTGGCACACTTGATTATATTTTTGAGTCTATTGACAGTAAGTTGTTTTGTTTCTTATTAAAATATGAGTATTATGTTTTCTGCTCTGATACTTTTAAATGAAAAAAATAAAAAAAAAATAAAATATAATAAACGGAGAAAAATAACACTAATGGACTGTTTTTAATTAGAGGGAAAATTATCAAAAAATCCCTGATACTGTTTTTTAATTAGATAAACCAGGGCATGACTAACATCCCACAGAGCTCACGCGAGATGCACGTGAGTTCTTCTCACCTCACGCTCTATATAATGTAACGAAACGAAGCCCTAAATCAGTTGCCTGCCTCCACTGCCTCCTCCAAATCACAGCCATCTTAAACCAAAACCCTAGGAGCTTCCTCCTCGTTCCTCCACCTCTCTCCTCAAATCCTTGATTGCTTCCTATTCCCTTTCCTTTTTATATTCTCTAGATTTTCATTTTTTTTAGGGTGTTTTTTTTGGGTTTGAGAGATGTCGGACGACGAAGGCAATAAGGAGGAGAAGGAGCTCGATCTCACTTCCCCCGATGTCGTCACCAAGTACAAGAGCGCAGCTGAGATCGTTAACAGTAATATTTTTTTTGGATTCTTCAGTGAATCCTAGTTCTTCCAGTGTATAAAGTTGCTAGTTTGTCTTATAATGACACCGAATTAAATCGCAGAGGCTCTTCAGACGGTAGTGCCCCAGTGCAAGCCTGGGGTCAAGGTGGTCGACCTCTGCGAGAAAGGCGATGTTTTTATCAGAGAGTGAGTCAAAGTTCTCATCTTTTTACTCTTGTTTGAATTTTGATAGATTTCGTCTCTTCTACTTTATCAATTGATGTGGAGATGAACTTTTGTTAGACAAGCTGGAAGTGTGTACAAGAATGTGAAGAAGAAGATTGAGAGGGGCGTGGCCTTCCCTACTTGCATCTCTGTCAACAATACTGTTTGCCACTTCTCCCCACTTGCGAGTGATGAGACTGTTCTCGAGGAGAATGATATTGTGAAGATGTGTGTTCTTTTGCTAAGTCTCTGCTAAGTGCTTTTAGCTTGGTTTCCTTCTGGCAAAGAAATGAGTGACCAATTTCTTTTGTTGCAGTGATATGGGGTGTCATATTGATGGGTTCATTGCTGTGGTGGCTCACACTCATGTCATTCAGGAAGGGCCGATTACTGGGAGAGCTGCAGATGTGATTGCAGCTGCAAACACTGCGGCCGAGGTTGCATTGAGGCTTGTCAGGCCAGGAAAGAATGTACGTACCTTCTCTTTTTTAAGCATTTGGTACTTCTTGTTATTGCGTGAGATCATTTGGAATGCTATCTGGTGTCTTTCTCTTGCAATCTCTTGGTTTTTTATTTTTATTTTTTTGACTATCTATGTGATTGGTTGGATGATATATTCAAATTATCTGTACTATTTAAGCTATATGGAGTAAAGTGGCAGACCAGACTCTACAGGGTGATGGGTACAACATTAGAGTTGCTTATCTGCGATATTTTGAGGAAGAATGCCCCTAGATGATGAATACTCTTGAAAGCTATGGATTCAAATTCATGTGATGCATTTGTCATAGTTACTCTGATAGGGCTAATATATATTATAAGTAATTATGGTATATTGAACTGCCACTACCTAAATTTTGCTATTTTTATATCTTTTGTATTTTGCAAAAATACTGCATTTGGATAAAATATCATTTGGTGAAACAAATAGGGTCTTTTTTGACATGACTTCTGTAACAATTGTTTGTTCCCAAACTGTTTCCTTCCTGACTGTGAGGTATATTTGCCGCCGGCCAGCAGACTAGTTTGTTTTGGAGATCCTTTTTGGATTGAACACTTGTTAATATTTAGTCCTTTTGTGTGTGATGAAATCTGTGATGGGAAGCTATGGATGACATCCATATGAAGCCTATTTAATAGTTACTCCGAAAAATTCATCTTGTTCACTGCACAGTTAGATGCTATATCTTGAAGTCTTACACTGTCTTGATTATTAGAATGGGTGATTTTCTTTTTTTAAATAAAACTTTTTGGTGAACATCTGAACCAATAAAGTGTACCATCTCACTCATAGTTGTAGCACAGGTTGAGAGTTGTGATGGTTTTGCTTCTTCTGATTTGAACTTTGCTGTTTGGCAGCAGTCTCAGTTACGAGTTGTAACTTCAAAAATGAGTTTGATAGTTGGCAACTTTGCCGAGGTGACCATGTACTTTCTGGGCGCCTCTTTTCCCTGTTGCCTAAATTATATTTGGCTGGTTTTCAGTTGGAGTGGGTCTGATTATCCATTCATTTTTACAATTCTTCTCTAGCCAAACATTTAAGTAATAAGGTCTCTGCAGCTTTTTCTGGATGATGATTTCAACATTTTGAAGCTATGGATTACATCCATATGAAGCTCATTGTCATAGTTACTCTGACAGAATAGTATCATGTTCACTGCAAACTAAGTTGTTTTCTCATTAAGTTTAGGCCTATGTATGGATTATTACAAAATAATCCATACATGGGAGCATTCTCAGTTGTGAGTCATAATTTAAAAAATGAGTTTGATAGTTGGCAACTTTGCCGAGGTGACCATGTACTTTCTGGGTGCCTCTTTTCCCTGTTGCCTAAATTATATTTGGCTGGATTTCAGTCGGAGTGGGCCTGATTATCCATTCATTTTTACAATTCTTCTCTAGCCAAACATTTAAGTAATAAGGTCTCTGCAGCTTTTTCTGGATGATGATTTCAACATTTTGAAGCTATGGATTACATCCATATGAAGCTCATTGTCATAGTTACTCTGACAGAATAGCATCATGTTTGCTGCAAACTAAGTTATTTTCTCATTAAGTTTAGGCCTATGTATGGATTATTACAAAATAATCCATAAATGGGCAGCATTCTCAGTTGTGAGTTGTAACTTCAAATATGAGTTTGCTAGTTGGCAACTTTGCCGAGGTGACCATGTACTTTCTGGGTGCCTCTTTTCCCTGTTGCCTAAATTATATTTGGCTGGTTTTCAGTTGGAGTGGGTCTGATTATCCATTCATTTTTACAATCCTTCTCTAGCCAAACATTTAATTAATAAGGTCTCTGCAGCCTTTTCTGGATGATGACTTCAACATTTTGAAGCTATGGATTACATCCATATGAGTTGTTTTCTCATTAAGTTTAGGCCTGTGTGTGGATTATTACAAAATAATCCATACATGGGCAGCATTCTCAGTTGTGAGTTGTAACTTCAAGTATGAGTTTGATAGTTGGCAACTTTGCCGAGGTGACCATGTACTTTCTGGGTGCCTCTTTTCCCTGTTGCCTAAATTATATTTGGCTGGTTTTTAGTTGGAGTAGGTCTGATTATCCATTCATTTGTACAATCGTTCTCTAGCCAAACATTTTAAGTAATAAGGTCTCTGCAGCTTTTTCTTGATGATGATGTCAACATTTTGAAGCTATGGATTACATCCATATGAAGCGCATTGTCATAGTTACTCTGACAGAATAGCATTGTGTTTGCTGCAAACTAAGTTGTTTTCTCATTAAGTTTAGGCCCATGCATGGATTATTACAAATGATTATAAGTACTTGATCCTACTCCTTTCAAGGGAATTGAATATTGCTTGACAACATGTTCAGTTGTAATGGAAAATATTAGTTTGATGTTTGGCAACTTTGCCGAGGTAATCAGGTGCTTGCTGGTTTCCCCTTTTCCCTGTTGCCTACATATAATTGGCTGATGTTCAATTTGGGTGGGACTGCTCATCCGGTCAATTCTTACCATCCTTCTGCCCAACCTATCTTACAGTTATGTCCATTCTTTTTTTTTTAAACATTTTATTGTGCTTAATTTGAAGCATTCCCTCATGCTCATGATATTGAATATTTCTTGACAACATGTTCTTTTCTAACAGAAAATGTTAGTTTGATGTTTGGCAACTTTGCCGAGGTAATCAGGTGCTTGCTGGTTTCCTCTTTTCCCTGTTGCCTACATGTGTTTGGCTGATGTTCAATTTGAGTGGGACTGGCTATCCATTCAATTACCATCCTTCTAGCCAACATTACCTACACTATGTCCATTTGTTATTTTTTTACCATTTCATTTTTCTTACTTTAAAGTATTTTCTGGTGTTCATGTTATTTTCTCTATCAATTTCTTAGTTAATTATCATGGTTTGACAGAATAAGGATGTCACTGAAGCTATTCAGAAGGTTGCAGCAGCTTATGACTGTAAAATTGTTGAAGGGGTGCTTAGTCACCAGCTCAAGCAGTTTGTTATTGATGGAAATAAAGTCATACTTAGTGTAGCCAACCCAGAGACAAGAGTTGATGATGCAGAATTTGAGGAAAATGAAGTTTATGCAGTTGATATAGTCACAAGTACTGGTGAAGGCAAGGTAGTAATGGCATCATTACATACGGGTTGTTAGGCCAATATTATTTTATCCTGCATTTTTATAGATCTTATATATTGTTCGTGGGTTTCAACTTGCAGCCAAGACTGTTGGATGAACGACAAACTACTGTATATAAAAGAGCCGTGGACAAAAATTATCACCTGAAAATGAAGTCGTCAAGATTTATCTTTAGTGAAATAAGCCAGAAGTTTCCTATCATGCCATTTAGTGCAAGGTAAGCTTTCTGTTGTTTTTTTTCTTCATTTGCTAATGTCAAGTATTGAGTATTTCTTGATTTTGTGATATATATATATTTTTACAATAGGGCATTGGAAGAAAAACGTGCTCGACTTGGTCTAGTGGAGTGTGTGAATCATGATTTATTACAACCATATCCAGTTTTACATGAAAAGCCAGGTATTACTACACATGCTTCAAAGGATTGGTGCAGTTTTAATATTAAAATATGGTAATTGATTGTGAGAAGTGATTGATTAAATAATTTAAATTGATTTTTGTTACTGTTTTTATTTGTCCTATGATTCTCAATGAAACTATTGGACTATATTTTTTGAGGAAATGTAGATTATAGGTCATAGAAGCTTCATATGGGAGCTTTTATTTGTATACATTTTTTTTCACATTAGGCCCACAAGACCTTGAGGAAGATACCATTACATTATGAAATAGCTACCTATCTGACATATTTTCATCATTTTTACCTGAAATGCTGATTTTAGGTAGTTATATTCCTAAAAATTCACTGGTTATTGTCTGAGTTCAAGTTTCTAGTGTGGCATGCTGGGGCAAATCTTCAAGTGTGCCCTATAACCTATATGTTTTTTTGGTTTCTTATCTCAAACCTAGCAAATAAACACACTGGATCTGGTGTAATTCCTTGACCTGAAGATCAGTTTTGAGATGCCATTAGCAATTTACCATTGCACCATCTACCCCATCGATCACATCCTCCATATTGGTGTGCCTTTTTAGTTTGCTGAATGCTAGTGCTTACATATTTGATGACTCCAATAATGAAACTGATTCCATTTTGTGGTTTGAGGGCGACCGGACCTTTCTAAAAACTGTTTTTGATATAGAGGCCTATAAAATTGCCCGTAAGAAGCATAATTATCAATCTCATGCGCAAGGTAGATCTTATTTTGGTGCTATTGTATTGCAGGGGACCTTGTTGCCCACATTAAGTTCACAGTTTTGTTGATGCCAAACGGATCAGACAGGATTACTTCTCATCCTTTACAACAGTTGCAGTCTACCAAGAACATCGACAATGACTCTGAAATCAAAGCATGGTTAGCCTTGGGAACTAGGACAAAGAAAAAAGGGGGTGGAAAGAAGAAAAAGGGTTCGTTGTTCCTTTACATTTAAACGGCTTCAAATCATTCGTTTTTCTTTACGGATTATTCTATTATACGCTCAATCAATCATCATTGACATTCAAATGTTATGCAGGTAAGAAAACTGATGCACAAGAAGATCCGGCTGAAGCCATACCAATGGATCAAGAATGAAGAATATGTGCCTTTTATGAGTGCATCTGTTGTTACTGTTATTCTGATGCCCAATTGCTGTTCCTCGCTTTTGCTTTATCACCGAAGAACAAGGAGTTGATGATTTTCTAATTTTTGGCGAGAAAAATTGTGTATTGAGAATGAGCAATACTGACCAATATTTACATGCATCTTGTTTCAACTCCTTGGGAGTCTCATTGACTGTGATTAATGACTAAAGCTGCTTCCCCATCTTCGAATTTTTCTGGAGTAAAAATCAGCTTATGACATAACATGTTAGTGGGTTCTGTAACCTAATCTGACCTGTTTGTCCTTGTTTGTTGGGTCTTATGTTTTTAACTATAACTGGTGTGTTGAAAAGATACTTCTCAAGATAACATTAATCACAGTTTATTTAATAAATCTATTTTGGTATAATCAGCGTATCTAATTTGATTACATTTTTATATTGCATAGTTTAATTTCTTATTTTGTAGAACGTTTTTGATCAATCATGTTAAAAACACTTCAACTCTATAATCTTAGGCCATGTTCAAAACTCTTCAACTTATTAACTGAAACAAACAAGCTTGATCAATCATCAATGGCAACCAAAACCCACTTCGGTATTGGTCTAAAAATTCCACCTTTTAACGTAATTACTCCGATGCTTCTTCAACATTCCTTTGTGTACGTTATATTCCCGGCATTCCATGCACGTTCAGCGTTCCATTTAGACAAGTTCAAACTTCTCCACTCTCTCTCTATCTATAAATACATAGTCCATTCTCCAAATTAATCCAGAACAACACAGAGACAATCACTTCTCTCTTTTTCTCATATACTAGCCAAAGCTGAAACACTCGACAGTAACCCTAATGGCTGCACCATCTTCAACCTCCAAGTTCATCAACTTTGAGCCGGTGTTTCATCAGTTTGACAAGGATAACAATGGAAAGCTATCTCTTGCTGAGCTGCAACATTGCATGAGGACTACCATAGGTGAGGAAATGTCTCTGCAAGATGCTGAAGTCTTAGTACAGTCATTGGACACAGATGGTGATGGACTTTTAGATTTCCATGAGTTCATCAAATTGCTCAACATGGAGGAGGATGAAGAGAAGGAACTGAAGGAGGCCTTTGGGATGTATATTGTGGAAGATGGAGGATTCATCACAGCAAAGAGCTTGAAGAGAACTCTTAGCAGGCTTGGTACTTCAAGGGATATAGAGGATTGTAAGGCCATGATAAGTAGCTTTGATCTCAATGGCGATGGAGTGCTTAGTTTTGAAGAATTCAAGCTCATGATGATGCTCTAAACTTCTCTTTCTACTGTCTTATATATGTATCCTTCTTAAATATATATTGTGTTTAATGGGGACCTTAATTATTTCCCTGTTATTTGATGAATGAATTAATTTTATCTTCTTTTCTTTCTGTCTTGCCAGCATTTCCAAAGTGAGATATTGTTAAGAACTTAAGAGAGAAGTTAGAACCATGATTAAGGAACCCACTTCAATAAATCAATAAATCAAAAAATTATCTTTGATAAGGCTTAATTATACTGTTGTATTTCAATAGGGGTTAATGGAGGATTGAGACATATTATCTCCTTTTTATCTCTTATTCCTAGATGGAACTCATCTATTGTGGAAATACAAGGACACTTTGTCGGGTGCAACAAGACAACAACGAAGGATTATTCACTTAGGTTTCACTTTCATTAACAACGAGACGGACAATAATTAGACATGGTTTGTCTCAAAACTGGATGACTTGTACAACAATGACGAAGAGTACTAGAAGACAATTACGTTCTTATCAGCTCGATCTAAGTTGTTTTTTTTTTTTTTTTTGGTGGTGACAAGAAGAGCTTGGAACAAGCTAACTCAAAACAAAAGTTAAAATGTAGATAGAGAAACTAAAGCTAGCTTTAGAACTTCAGCTCAGCTATAGCAGCTGCTTCTTCAAGCCATCTGGGTCTGTAAGCACCTCTGTGGAACAATGACACTCCACTCTTGGGTTATGTCTTCCATATTTCACAAGAGAGTCTACGATGCTAGCGATATTGAATTCTTGTGGATAACAACCAATCTCGATGCTTGGATTATACTTTCCATGTGCCTTCTGATACATTGGACTTCAGCTCTGTATCGCTAATTGATCTGCATCTCCTCTTCATTTATCAGTTCTAGAACAATTAAGTAGTCAGTTGCACCCTCTCCACTTCTAAATCCAGAACAACACAGCAAAACAATCACTTCGCTCTTTTTCTCATTCTAAAGTTGAAACACTCGACAGTAACCCTAATGGCTGCGCCATCTTCAACCTCCAAGTTCATTAACTTTAAGCCGGTGTTTCATCAGTTCGACAAGGATAACAATGGAAAGCTATCTCTTGCTAAGCTGCAACACTGCATGAGGACCGTAGGAGAAATTGAAATAGAGAGTGACAAACTCCTTACTTGATGGAGATGCTGCTTGATGGAGATGGGAACATATATTGCCTTCTATCTTTCACCAAACATTACTGTTGTTTTCCTGCAACAAGGGTAGCATGAAATCTACATAGAGGAGAATCAAGACATAGCTTCATAATTGAGCAATATCACTCTTCATAGCTTGATTTCATTCATCACACCTTCAGAAATACAAAGGATGCAGCGCAAATACAGAGGATTTCAGGGGATTTTTTTTCACTACTCATTCACTTGCCTTTTTATAGTAGCAGCATTACTACTTTTTCATCTTACCTTTTTTCCTTGTTAAGACATACCTGTAGAAAGTTTGAAAAAGAGAGTAACAACAAAATACATTACATTGACTAGTCAACTTATCTAGAAGCACATTAATACTCTAACATAATTCCCCCCTTAATGTGCTCTTCTTGAACTCCAAGCATTGCTCTTCTTGAACTTCTTTTCTTTCCGTCTTGCCAGCATTTCCAAAGTGAGATATTGTTAAGAGAGAAATTAGAACCATAGATTAACGAACCCACTTCAATAAATCAATAAATCAAAAAATTATCTTTGATAAGGCTTAATTATACTGTTGTATTTCAATAGGGGTTAATGGAGGATTGAGACATATTATCTCCTTTTTATCTCTTATTCCTAAATGGAACTCATCTATTGTGGAAATACAAGGACACTTTGTCGGGTGCAACAAGACAACAACGAAGGATTATTCACTTAGGTTTCACTTTCATTAACAATGAGACGGACAATAATTGGACATGGTTTGTCTCAAAACTGGGTGACTTGTACAACAATGACGAAGAGTACTAGAAGACAATTACGTTCTTATCAGCTCGATCTAAGTTGTTGTTGTTATTTATTTATTTTTTTTGGTGGTGGTGACAAAAAGAGCTTGGAACAAGATAACTCAAAACAAAAGTAAAAAAGTAGATAGAGAAACTAAAGCTACTAGCAGAGGGTTTAATCGAGCCGAGCACCAGCCCATTTTCATCGCCTGCCATACTAGTGAAGATGAAAGACGAGACTTGGCATTTCTGCACTGACTATCGAGCTCCCAACACCATAACCATCAAGGGCGCCTTCCCCATCCCCATGGTGGATGAGCTACTTGACGAGTTATTCGGCGCTACCATCTTCTCCAAGTTTGATTTGAGGTTAGGTTATCACCAGATCTTACTCTACCCTGACGACAAATTTACAACAATATTCTGCACCCACCATGGCCACTTTCGATGATATGTTATGCCATTCAGCTTATCCAATACACCGATGACCTTTCAGGTGCTTATGAACCATGTTTTCCAGTCATCTCTACGGCGCTTCATCCTCATTTTTTTTAATGATATTTTGGTGTTCAGCTCTGACTGGGAAGCCCATTTGGCTCATGTGGAGATGGTCCTCTCTACCCTGTGCTAACACAATCTCTTTGCTAAGTTTTCTAAATGCGTATTTGGACTGAACCATGTTGACTACTTAGGGCACGTAGTCTCCGGTGAAGGTGTAGCAATGGATATGAATAAAGCTGATGCTATTCTTCAGTAGCCCATTCCGAGTTAATTCAAACATCTGAGACGGTTTCTCGAACTTAGCGGCTATTACCGTCACTTCATCAACGATTATGCATGGATTGCACATCCACTCACTGAGTTGCTAAAGAAGGACCAATTCAAAATAGGGGGATGAGGCTCAAATGGCTTTCAACACTTTAAAATCTGTAGTATCTTCTCCTCCTGTGCTGAAGCTTTCTGACTTCAAAGCTTTTACCCTATAAACAAATGCTTCTGGCGATGGTATAGTTGTTGCCTTAAGTCAAAGCAATCACCCTATTGCTTACTTCTCTAAAAAACTCTCCCGACGCATGAGATCTCAGTTGGCATACACTCGAGAGTTCTTTGCAATCACAGAGGAAATGGCCAAGTTTCGTCACTATTTAATAGGCAATCAGTTTACTATTCACGTGGACCAACAAGCTTTGCAACACTTGTGTAACTAGACTATATATACTCCATAACAACAGCGTTGGATACCGAAACTGTTGGGATATGACTTCACAGTGGAGTACAAGCCTGGTAAAGAAGACCTTGTTGCTGAACCTCTATCACTATGTTTCCTATTAAATTCCTCACAGCAACAGAGCTAGTTGGTTACCCAACTGTTTGAGCTTCAGTCCACCGTCCCATTCTGCAAATCACTAAAGCAGTCTCTTCAGGAGCAACCTGCATCATCAGGAAAGTTCAGACTCAAATAGGGTTTGCTCTGGTATAATGGATACCTCGTGGTTCCTGATCATGAGCAATTCAAGAGCCACCTCTTATTGGAATGCCATACCACATTGTTCTGTGGGCACATGGGTTCATTGCGCACCTATGAGCAGTTGGCTCAACAGTTCTTCTGGAAGGGAATGTGACGAGATGTGAAGAATTTTGTTAAAGCTTGCTTGATTTGTCAATAGGCGAAGGATGCACACACTAAACCTGGCGGCTTACTACAACCTCTACCAATACCGAAGCGTATCTGGGAGGATATCTCTATGGACTTTATAGTCGGTCTACAGACTTCCAAAGGCTTCACCGTGATCTTTGTCGTAGTCGATCGTTTGTCCAAATATGGACATTTTATTCCCCTTTGGGCTGACTTCACTAGTCTAACGATGGTTGAGGCTTTCATAACTAATGTAGCAAAACTTCATGGCATACCCCAGACCATAGTCTTAGATCACGGTAGAGCATTCACAAGCGCATTTTGGCAACAATTGTTTCATAGTATGGGCACCATTTTAGCTCTCTCATCCGCCTACCACCCGCAATCAGATGGGCAACCCGAGGCTGTCAACAAATGCCTAGAAATGTATCTCAAATGCTTTATAAGAGACAATCCGAAGGTGTTTGTAGAGCTACTCCCTTGGGTGGAACTTTGGTACAACACAACGTACCATAATAACATCGAAATGTCGCCTTTAGAGGCCGTCTATGGTCGTCCACCACCAAGCCTCTTTCCTTATTACCCCTCTGATGATGATCCTCCTGCAGTAACACAGTTACTTCAACAACGCAACGGAGTATTGTCTCAATTAAAGCAGAGTTTCCTGAAGGCCCATGCGCGCGTGAAGAAGTTTGTCGATAAGAAGTGCAGAGAAATAACTTTCCAAGTGGGTGATTGGGTTTTTTTTAAACTCCAACCGTATCGCCAACACTCCGTCCAACTGCAACGTAACAAGAAGCTTTCCAGCATTTTTTCAGACCCTTCCAGGTCTTACAGAGGATGGGCGAGGTTGCTTATAAGCTGTAGCTTCCTCAGGGGGCGCGTATCCACCTCGTTTTCAATGTATCCCTCTTGTAGCCCTGTCATGTTGATTAGTTGAGTTCAACGATCCCTCTTTCGACTATGACCACTAATGAACGTCCGTTGATTCAACCTGTAGTCCTTTTGCAGCAGTGCCATATCATTAAAGAAGGCTACCCTCAAACACATGTTTTGGTTTAGTGGGAAGGGCTCGCGCATGAAGACAGTACTTGGGAGGACCTGTCGTACTTATGCTCCACTTTTCCCGTTTTGAACCTTGAGGATAAGGTTGATCTCAAAGAAGGGGGTAATGTAACGTTTCCACTAACGCTAACCATGCAGGACACATCTAGAGGGGTAGGAAATGTGTATCAGGATAAACAAAACAAAAGTCACCACGACATGTGGCGGTCGGAGCACGAGGCAGAGAGCATCTTCGTCCAAAACCGAGACCACGACACATGTCGTCGTAGTATTTGTGAATGAATAGCAAATACATGCCTCACAGGGTACGTGCCAGAGAATCAGAGGAGGTTAAGAAGGCACGGAGAAGAGGAGGATGGGTATCGAAGTGGTGAGCAGTGGCCAACTTGTTAGAGCTTGGAGGCAGCGACTTCTGTGGGATCCTACCATAGTCTCGGAGATAAGGGTGTTAACCCTAGTTATCCTCTAGTCCTAGGAATCCTACTCCTAGGGTTTTCTTGTTATTATCTTATTGTTTGTTGTAAGAAACACTCCTGATATGAATGAAGTGGCTTGGAATGGAGTCTTATCTCTTTCTTAGTTGTTGGGAGTATACTGGTAACCTAAGAGTGTGTTACAGTAGCTTTGATCTCAATGGAGATGGAGTGCTTAGTTTTGAAGAATTCAAGCTCATGATGCTCTAGACTTCTCTTTCTACGTCTTATATATGTATCATTAATTCTTAAATATATAGTGTTTAATGGGGTCCTTAATTATTTCCCTGTTATTTGATGGATGTATTAATTTTATCTTTATTTATTTTTGTGATGTGCCAGCATTTCCAAAGTGAGATATTGTTAAGAGAGAGAAATTAGAACCATGAATTAACGAAGCCACTTCAACAAATCAAAAATTGTATTTGATAAAGTTTAATTATGTACTATTGTATTTCACTAGATGTTAATGGCGGTTTGGTATAGATTATCTCCTCTGTTTATCTCTTATTTCTAGATGGAACTCATCTATTTGGGAAATATGGTAACACTTTATTTGGGAAATTGTCTTCTCATACTCTAAGGGGCTTGTCAATGTTGTTGGTAGGGTTTTCCCTTCCTCCCCTTATGCATATTGCTTGTGACATTTTCAAGCGAACTTCTTAAAGGGAAATGCTTGTTTTGGTAGGGCTCTGAACGATGAGTGCTAGGGCCTATTGGTTTAAGTTGTGTATACCTACACATCGAAGGAATAGCGTGATAATGTCAATGAGGAACTGGTCACATCCTTGCAAGCACACAATTGGTTGTTTCACAAGTTGCACATGGAACACTGGTGTAATTATTTGTTCAAGGAGGTTCAATGGTGTGAGATATACTCTATTGATGCCAAAAATCTAGATGTTATTGGTACCATGGCAAATCTGGATCAACTAACAAAATTTGGTGGAGTAGATGAACTTTGATTGAGTAAATGAATGGGAAATTGAACTATGGTCAAGGATTGCTTTGGATGAACATCGTCTTGAGAGTCATTTAACGTATGAACACTGTCACCAAAGTCATTCAATGCATGGATACAGAAGGCCGGTCAACTACAGTGACAAACATGGTGGACTCTACAAGGTATCCACTGATGTTAATTTTTCGTAAGTTCTGCCCTTTGGTGAAGTTACTAGAATATATTGGTGAATCCATGTCTAGAGCCATAGGCCATTTCTTTCAACATGGCATACTACTGAAGAGTTGGAATTAAACACATGTCTACTTAATTAATACCAAATTAAAAAAATAAAACCCTCAATTATTAAAGGACTATAGGCCAATTACATTGTGTAATGTTCACTATAAGATAATAACCAAGATCATGTCAAATAGGATTAGAATAGAATTAAAGGATCTGATTGGTAAGGACTAGACAACGTTCATAGCATGTAGAAGCATTTTTGATAATATCTTCATGACACAAGAACTAGCACATTCATTAGAGCATAACAACCAAGAACTCCCAATCATGATAACCAAAACTAGCATGGAAAAAACCTATGACATACTGAGATAGGATGCCATCAATGCTGTGCTAATGAAAATGAAATTCCTTAGCATTTAGATTACTTGGGTAAGGGCATGTACAGAGTCCTCAACAGTGATATTTATAATAAATGAAAGAGTTGGTAGATGGGTAAAAGCATGAAGAAGTAATTAGGCAAGGTGACCCAATTTCTCCTTACCTATTCATCCTTGTCTCCCAAGTGTTAACAAGCTTGCTCAACAAAGCTGAAATCATGAAACTACTGAGTGCGATTAGAATTACAACCTTATACATTAACCATATACTATATGTTGATGACCTACTCCTCTGCTGCAAAGCAACTAGGAGAAATGCTAGAACCATAAACTTGTGTTTAGAATTATACTCATCCCTTACAGGACAAAGGGAAAATTAGAACAAATCAGAAACATATTTCCCATCTTGGTTGAATTAAGACTTAGAAGATCAATACATAAAATACTGTAATTGAAGTAGAGGCAGTTTCCATTCAAATACCTAGGATGTTAGATCTCCCAAAACAAAGTCCCTATGAATAGATTTAACTCATTAGTAGAAAGAGTGAAGGAAAGATTAGCTCACTAGAAAGTAAAGAATTTATCCATGGCAGGAAAACTTATCCTTGTCAATTTGGCCCTATTACTGCCTATTTATGGACTCAATACATATGCCATCCTTGATATTACATTTGATAATATATCTTGGCTAGTTAGGAGATTCATTTGGGATAGTAACAACAATGGTGGTGGAACCCATCTCATTGGTTGGACCACTATGCCCAAAGATTGAGGGAGGACTGTGTGTTAAGGATTTAAAGATAATGAAAAAATCACTGGTAGCAAAACATGTAGTGGAACTCATAAATAATTATGACAAAAATTGGATAAATTTCATATCATATATGTATGGAAAAATTAACATATGGGACACGTCAAAATATACAAAGTTTTCATGGACCTTCAGATCTCTAATGAAAGTTATACCCATAGTCGTCAGGGAACGCATCACACTAGAGCAAATCCTTGGTTCTGACTCAGTACTACTGGATAAATGGATCTTTGATATGCCATTACAGTACAAACCAACTTTCATAAATATGGACTTTAATCTTACATATGTATAGGTTGGTCACCTAACAACGGGTATACACTGGGACAAGGAGCTACTGAACTAGATTTTCCCAAACTCAACCATGCACTCTATAACCATCAAACATATAGTTTGGGAGGCTAAAAAACACATGGATGGACCTAAGTGATGTAGATGGAGTCAAGCCAGATGATGTGTTTCAGTTATGGTTCAGTGTTATGGCCATAACTTTGGCTACATGTTCAACCTGTTCAACCCCAATTTGGAAAGCTCGTCTCGATGCGCACGTGGGGTCCACCATGCTACGCTAGGTGAATGTTGTTTTTATCCCAAAATTCAGCCTTTTCCCGACCGAATCTTTGTTTTTGTATTTTTAGTAATAATTAATTTGACGATTTATGGCATGACTTTATTTTGATTTGATTTAGGATTTTGGCAGCTTGTTTAGTTTGATGTGAATTTTAAAATTTGATTAATTTTAGATTTTTGTCATTTTTGACAAAAATACCGAATTTTGTGAGATTCTAAGGTTTCAAGTTATTTAGTCTGGCTTGTAGACTAGCTTTGTGTTTTGAGTCTTGTTTTGAATGAAATTTTCTTGAACTTCAGAGGTATTCTCTGGTTCTTCCTGGTTTCTTTGACGTCTTCCTTGGGATCCCCATGGTTCCGGCTAGCCCGTAGGTTAATCACTACCCGCCCGACGTCATTGGTATGAGAGATCGTCTTATTCCTGTGACATCGATATCAATGGCTTGTGGTTGTGGTGGTTGTGGTCGACGTGGTGGACAGGCTCCGGCTAAGGAAGTCCAGTACCGAGACCAAAGTATCCTGGAGGTGATAATCGAGGATCTACAGAGGCAAAACACAGAGTTAACCAAACGCTTGATGATTAAGGATTTGCAGAGGCAAATCACAAAGTTATCAAAGCGTTTGGTGGCGATTGATTTTGATCATGGTTGTCGTGGGCAGGTTCTGGCTGAGGAAGTCCAACAACATGATCATAGCAATCAGAGGTTTGGCCAGCCCATATACGACGATGATGATTATGAGGAGATCTTATCCATCTATGACAATGATGATGATGATGAGGATATCTCCCCCATCTACGATAACGATGATGAGGAGGAGATCTCACCCATCTACAATGATTACGAGGAGGAGATCTCTTTCATCTATGATGATTACAAGGAGGAGATCTCACCCATCTACGACAATTACTAGGAGGAGGCCGATGAGGTGTACCTTGAGATGAAGCAAGATGAAACTTCTGTTGAGAAGGAGACTCTGCCATCACCTCCACCTCGACCTCATGTGCACTCTTTCGATAAGACTCTGACAGCATTAGACACAAGTACTCATTAGGGTTTTCAAATTTTGAGACGACACGCCGATGAGTGTCATTCTCCATTGGTCATGAACCAACAACTGCCAACACAAGAGTTGCTAGTCAAGTATTTGCATGGAGTTCAGTCTCGATTCCGTCACATCTTTCAAGGACAACCATGGAGGCACTTGCTACAAAGTGATTAGAGTGACTTTGATAGATCGAAAGGGCTCATTGGTGGTAATGCATTTATTTTTTTTTTCAGAGGAGAAAGTGGGGAGCAGTAAGATGTAGTGCCATGAAGTAGCAGACTAATAATCCATCTTCACTCATACCTAGTCATACTATGCACCTTGGAGTCCTTGCAACAACATGGCATGATGTCACCAAGGAGGCCATGTTTACTGTCTATTACAAACCAAGGACAAGCCCTTCAGAGTTCATTGTTCTATATGAACCATATATGGAGTCCCTAAAAAACAATCATTCTATTGGGGTGAAGTTTAAAATAAGATTTGAAGATGAAGAAGAGGTCCCTGATCAAAGGTTTACTGGGATCATTGTGGGTGTATGAGACATTGAAAGTGATGCAAGTGTGCTGAAGAATCACTTTCACGATCAAGATAGTAGTCTAAACTTGTTGTCTAAGTCATGGTCTTTTATGCCTCCAAATCCTGATGATATTGTGGTTGTGGATTCTAATGACGCTGTTGAGAACTCGAGGACGCACTTTTTCCAACCCGGGGTGACTGATGCAGGAGGAGTCGAGCCAAACTATGTGTTTCAGTCATGGTTCAGTGTTTTGGCCATAACTTTGGCTACATGTGTCAGATTCCCACGTTCAACCCCAATTCGGAAAGCTCGTCTCAACGCGCATGTGTATTACACCTGCTATGCCTGGTGGACATCAATTTCATTCCAAAATTCAGCCATGTTCCCCTCCGTATCTTCATTTTTGCTATTTTTAGTAATAATAAATCTACCGATTTATGACATGATTTGATTTTTATTTGATTTAGGATTTTGGCAGCTTGTTTAGTTTGATTTGAATTTTAAAATTTGAATAATTTCATATTTTTTCCATTTTTGATAAAAATACCGAATTTAGTGAGATTCGAGGGTTTCAAGCTATTTAGTCCGGCTTGTGGACTAGCTTTGTTTTTTGAGTCTTGTTTTGAAAGAAATTTTCTTAAACTTCAGAGGTATTCTCTGGTTTTTCTGGTTTCTTTGACGTCTTCTTTGCGATCCCCTTGGTTCTGGCTAGCCCGCGGGTTAATCACTACCCCGCCCGACGTCACCAAGATATAGGGGGAAAGTCCCTGTCAGCAACATCTATGATGTATGTAGAAAAAAACATGAAATACACCCATGGAAGGGTTGAAAAAGGATCTGGAAGTTGGAGATAACACCAGGAGTGAAATTGTTCCTTTGGAAGCTATTCCATAATTGTCTCCCAACGAAGAGTCATATGTATAATAGGAATTTTAAACCAAATGATCTATGCTCAATGTGTAGAATGAGCAGTGAAACTACTAATCACCTCTTCCATGCATGTAGGTGGTTGCAACAGATGTGGGCTTAGATGAAAAGAAAGGGTTCATTCCTCAACAACTGGGCCACGCAAACAAGAATCCTATATATCAGAAGTGAATTGGATGGCTAGTTGTTACTTAGAGGGCACAAAATATCTTCAGTAGGGATGATTATTGGAAATGTTTTGTGGCAGATATGAAAGGCTCCCTGTAACCTAATCTTCAGAAGAAAGCACAACGCATCTCTAATGGGTTGCACAAAAAAGCATAGTAGCAGTAGAATCAACCGATTGAAACCATAGGAATGAGGATGGAAAGGAGATGGAACAGAGAAAACTACAAACACCTGTTGCAAGTAGGTATGGTGTTCTTGTACTTGCTCTCCTTTGAAGTAGTCTTCAAATTAATTTAGCATGCTTGCCATGATATTCTTCAAAGAATTGGGAATTCTCTATGTAACGGATGAATCCGTTAAGAGATAAATAAAGTACTTAATAACAGAATAGAGTTCAGATCCTCCGTGACAGGGAATAGACATTGGACAATTTAAGCAAGTAGAAGAAAGTTTTACAGTAATAATAGAGAACCCTAAAGACAGAACTGATAGAGAAGCTATTCAGTTCATGCACAAGAAGTAAGATAGATAGAAGATGATTGACTCTGCCGATGAGCTCCAGCTCCGGTAAGAGAGTCGCGCTCTTCTGGGCGCCGCCTACTCCTCGAGAGGAATTAGGGTTCCAGGGTTCAGGTCTTCGATGGAGAAGCTTCTCGCCCACGTCTTCCCTTTTTAAGGACCTGGCCACTGCCCATCACAAAATCCCTAAAGCAGATATTCGTTTTCCTCTTGTGTCTCATGTGCTGCCACGCGTCATGGTCTCCCACCGAGTTGTTACAACGTTCGCCTCCATTGTCTCCCAGACACGTGTTGTCACTTTTGACGCCATTCGCCATGCTTTCACCAGCTGGCCCTCCATTGTTCTCCTCGGTGAAATTACCAGCATGCCCTTGCATGGTCACCTTGAGATGAAACGTAACAACACCCTCCCCATCAGAAAGGACCTTGTCCTCAAGGTCCATATAAGGAAACTGTTGTTGGAGTTGATGAATGTCCTCCCATATATTCTCTGCTGCTGTTAACCCGTCCCATTGAACGAGAACTTGTTCAACAGGCTGGCCATTCTTGAGAACCTGGCGCGAGGCTAGAATGTATGCAGGTTGGATCACTGGTCCAGTGTCGGCGGTCAGGCGAGGTAAGGGAACTTGGGCTCGTTGTGGATAGCCATGGCACTGCTTCAAGAGGGACACATGGAACACCGAATAAATTCTTGAGTCCGGTGGCAGAAGTAGCTTGTAGGCAACTTCACCAATGAGCTGGAGGATGCAGAAGGGCACGAAGAACCTCATGGACAGCTTCTGGCACCTCTGAAAATGAACAGATTATTGGCGATAAGGCTGTAGTTTTACAAAAACCCAATCTCCAACTTGAAATGAGACCTCGCGGTATTTCTTATCGGCGAGCTTCTTCATCCGAGCTTGTACCTTGGCCAGGTTTTGTTTGAGTTGTGAGAGGATTCTGTTGCGCTGCTGCAACCAAGAAGAAACTGTTGGGGGATCTAAAGGGTCAGCAAAACAAGGCAGCAATGAAGGTAGCTCTCGACCATACATGGCCTCGAAAGGTGTCATCCCGATGCTGCTGTTAAAAGCCGTGTTATACCAGAGCTCCGCCCATGACAGTAGATCTAGCCAAGCCCTTGGATTATCGCCAACAAGCATCGTAAGTACATTTCCAAACATTTGTTAAGGGCCTCAGATTGTCCATCGGTTTGAGGATGATACGCCGAGGACATGGCAAGGGTTGTGCCCAGACGGTGGCAAAGATGCTGCCAAAATGAACTCGTGAAGGCTCGATCACGATCCGAGACGATTGAGAGAGGCATCCCATGAAGTCTCACGATATTATGGAAGAATTTCTCAGCCACCGTTTGACTAGAAAAATCATCTCGCAGAGGTATAAAATGTGCATATTTGGAGAGACGGTCGATCACCACAAAGATTACGGAGTAGCCCCTCACCGACGGAAGTCCCACGATAAATTCTATGGCAATGTCCTCCCATATCCGCTCTGGGATAGCTAAAGGTTGGAGGAGACCCTCTGGTTTAGAAGTATCATCTTTTGCCTGTTGGCAAATGGAGTAAGCCTTCACATATGCAGACACGTCCTTGCGCATATTCTTCCAATAATAATGTTGAGCGAGGCGGGCAAATATGCGAAGACTACCTGCATGGCCTCCCAAGAGAGAAGAATGAAACTCAGAGAGCAGTTGAGCCTTCAATCGATCGTGATCTGGGACTAAGATTCGTCCCCTGAACCAGATGAGACCATGTTTGATAGTATAGTGGTTGGGCCCGCCTTGACGCAAGGAGTCACAAATAGCAATGCAAGCTGGGTCTTCACGTTGAGCCTGTTGTAAGAGTGGAATTAGGTCATTCTGTAGTTGTGAACGACCTAAAGAGAAACAACGCGAGAGGGCATCAACAGCAACAATACTGTCACGACGGTGGCAGGCCAGTTGGAAGGGCAAATACACCCTCATAACGCAACAAAAGGAACTTCATTTCAGGGACTATATCACAAGGTAGTTGAGCAGCCAAGGGCGTACCCGTTGAAGTAATGTCCTCCATGGAACCAACACCAGAGAGACTTCCATCAGTGTCTTGTATAGTGGCGTAAAACACTCTGAGATGGCATCAGTATAACAGAGACGAAGGAGTTGACGAGAAGAGGCCTCTTGCGGGGAAGTAGAGAGATCCCCTCTCAGGGTAACAAAGTGGCCATCCAGTACAAACTTCAAGAGATGGATACTATAATCAACAAGGTGAAGACCCAGGGATGCCAACCAAGCTGCACCAAGGATCACGTCAGCCCCGTCAATGGGTAAGACAAAAGCTGGAACATGCAACATGGTGCCTTGCATCCGGAGCGGTAAGTCCTCTACCAGGCCCTCGACTTGAAGGTAGTGGCCATTTCCGACGAGGACGCTGAATGGTTTGGCAGGCGAGACTTCCAAATTTAAGAACTGAGCGACCCGAGGTTGAATGAAGTTGTCGTCACTCCCACCATCAAGGAGGACGTGAACTGGGTGGCCTTGGATGAGCCCTTGAAATCGCATAGTGCCGGAGAGGTGTGTTGTTCATTGCGTTCAGGGACATTTTACTTAATTGAGTTTCCAGTTCTTCAGCTGAGCCCGGAGCAATTAAGAACTCTGTTTCTGGAAACTCGGATGTATTATCCTCCCACTGTAACAAGAGAAGTCTCTTGTTAGGGCAGCGATGTGCAGGAGAATATCGTTCATCACAGGTGAAACATAAACCTTTTGATTTGCGAAGTTGCATTTCATCCACAGAAATTTTCTTATAATTAGGAGTACCGGCCATTGGTGGTGGAGGGGGTTTCTGGGTTTGAGCTAACTCTTGCCTTCCTGGAATGTGTGGTGCCGGCTTGAAGGCTGTGTGTATGTCAGGGCTGGGGGAGATTTTAGTGTTGGTATTCCTACCAGATGTTAAGTACTTCTCTTCAAAGAGCTTGGCAAGCATCACCGCCTTCTCGAGAGAAGCTGGTTGCCAAGGAATGACTTCATGCTGCAAGTCGCGCTTGAGGCTACTGATAAAACAGTCCAGTATGGTGGCGGGTCCGATGTCATCGACCCTGTTCGCGAGAGCAGTAAACAGGTCATAATAGGAAGACACCGTGCCAGTCTGTGAGAGTTTAAAAAGAGAGTAGCGGGGTCTGTCGAAAACGGAAGGGCCATAGGCGTTCTCAATCGCTGTGGAGAGAGCTTCCACGATGACACCCCACAAGCCTTCTGCAGCATCTAAAACCAGGGAACAACCAGGCCGTCAAAGTGAATAGAAGAAATCTTCAGCCTGGAGTCCTCCGATATGCCGTAATAGTCGAAGAACTGGTCTGCTTTAAAGATCCACTGTAACGCGTCCGTCCTGTCAAAACGATGGAAGTCGAGTGTAGGTAAGAAGCTTGAGTAATCACGCGAAGCGGATCCAGAAGGAGGGAACTCGTTCTGTGCGTCAACACGCTTGTGGACATTGTCCAGGGAGCTGGTGACATTTGCAAGAGTCTTGTCGTAGTTTTCAAGCCTTTCCTGGATGTGCTCGAGAGCTGAAAGGACGGAGGTCATCTGCCCCTGGAGTTCCTTCAAACGCGTGTTGTCCGCCATAGAGTCGACGTCGTCCCCCAGACTTCGAATGAAAGCACCAAAATGTAACGGATGAATCCGTTAAGAGAGAAATAAAGTACTTAATAACAGAATAGAGTTCAGATCCTCCGTGACAGGGAATAGACAATGGACAATTTAAGCAAGTAGATGAAAGTTTTACAGTAATAATAGAGAACCCTAAAGACAGAACTGATAGAGAAGCTATTCAGTTCATGCACTCTTCATTAACACAAGAAGTAAGATAGATAGAAGATGACTCTGCCGATGAGCTCCAGCTTCGGTGACAGAGTCACACTCTTCTGGGCGCCACCTACTCCTCGAGAGGAATTAGGGTTCCAGGGTTCAAGTCTTCGATGGAGAAGCTTCTCGCCCACGTCTTCCCTTTTTAAGGACCTGGCCACTGCCCATCACAAAATCCCTAAAGCGGATATTCGTTTTCCTCTTGCTTCTCCCGTGCTACCACGCGTCGTGGTCCCCCACCGAGTTGTTACAACATTCGCCTCCATTGTCTCCCAGACGCGTGTTGTCGCTTTTGACGCCATTCGCCATGCTTTCACCAGCTGGCCCTCCATTGTTCTCCTCCGTGATATTACCAGCATGCCCTTGCATGGTCACCTTGAGAGGAAACGTAACACTCTATCACCTTGACAAAAAAAAAAAATTATATATTCTTTGAACTCGGGTCCCAAGCCATTAAATATGTGAAAGACCAAATCATCATCTTATGGTATTCCGGTAAGAGCAATTAATTAAGTTGATCAACTATACGTTTCAAAGTTCTAAAATTCAACAACTGATTGGTTGTCATGTTTGATGACGGTAAGATTCTCTTTGACATTCCTAGTATGAGAACATGTTTAATTTGTAAGCAAAAAGATGAGAGAATTTTCTCCCTAGTTCAACAAATGTTCCAGCATATATAATAAAGGGATGAAAGTTTCAGAAGTAAATTCAATAATTGTACGAATCTAACACTTTCTGTTGACACTCCAAAGAAGATAGACATGATTAGAGAATTTTTGTTGAAAGGAATTGTGCATGCTAAGAAATTTTGGGATTCATGAGAGGTGATGATTGTTTCATAAAATAGTTGTCATTCATTCTTCTCAACATGCTTGTACTATCTGATCATGGTTCAGTTGCCCATCCTTAAATCCAACTATAAGATTAATTTAATTTAATAAAAGTCTTGCCCCAATATTAACTTAACATTCCATAATTTTTGAAGGTTTTTATTTCTGAATTAATTTTAACCTTTGCCACACAAAGATTAAACTCTTCAATCTAGTTAACACCTGATCTTAATACTAATTATATCCAACCATATATATATAAACAATAATTGGAATAACCTTTTCATCATAGAGATGATACTTGAACAGAAATTAAACATGAAAATAACTTTGAAAAAAATCATACATAATATATACTTCACTTGTGCACATACATAAATTAATCTTGTTCAAACAATCATAGCTACAAACAAATGAAACTTATAAGACTAAACCACACCAAGAATCATTCATCAATTAATGCATCATAACCCTGAATTCCTCAAAGCTAAGCACTCCATCTCCATCAAGATCAAACCTACAAATCATGGCAGTGCACTCATCCACATCTCTAGAATTACCAAGCTTGCTAAGCATCCTCTTCAAGCTCTTCACTGTAATGCATCCTTGTCCTTCCATCTCATACATGGAGAAAGCCTCCCTCAACTCCTTCTCATCCTCATCCTCCTCACCATTAACACTTACAAGCTCCATGAAGTCCTCTAAACTTAGAAGTCCATGATCACCAACAACAGCCTTAGCTTCCTCAATGCTCAACTGCTCTCCAATGCTTCTCATTAGATGCTTCAACTCCTCTGCAGAGATCTTTCCATCTCCATTCTCATCAAAGCAATGGAATACCTTCTCGATCTCAGTCTTTGAGCATAAGGCCATTGGAAAACAATTAAGTAAGAAGCTTTACTACTTGTGTCCTTGAGATTGAATCACTCGCTATGAATATGTGTATATAAATAGATTGATAGATAGGAAGGAAGGAGATGCATATGGAGTGATTGAGAGGGGACGTGCATGGAAATTAAGGTGTGAGAAGTATTGGAATAAGTCATGCAAAGTGAAGTTGTTCTCAAAGGACTTGGCAAGCATATATATGGTAATTATGGATTGACGAAGTTAATGGCGAACATTTCAATTGGTGTGGGCATGCTTTAAGAAAAAGTATTTATTTATTAATGAACTTTTAAGATATTTTTAGTCAGATAGGTGGGTTTGTGTGTTTTAAAAGATTTGTTGCAAGATATACTTTAAATTGTATGTTTATTATCTGGGACGAGTTTTAGTAAATTTTCCTATTTATTTATATCTCCGCGATTGCCTGGTCATCTGAATTGATAAATCCAGAGGGTTTATGAGCAGCCTCCTTCGTCCTCTTCCCACTAGGGATAACCTTCCCCTAGTGGCTTTTGTTTTTCGTCGGCCTCACTGGCGGAGATCGAGGACGTGTCACCGGTCCGGCCTCGGCCGCCGGTGTTGTTGGTTATGGAGGTGGTGTTATTAGAGTGGGTGCTGCTAGTGGTGTAGTTGCTGCTGGTGCGCGTGTTGTCGGTAGTACAGTTGGTGTTGTCGGTGGTGCGATTGTTTCTATTGGTGTAGGTATTTATGGGGGTGCAACTTGTGTTTTTGGTGCGGGTGTTGTCGTTGGTGCAACTAGTCTACTGGTGATGCTTTTGTTGTTGGTGCTAGTGTTGCGCTATTGTTCTTGGTGTGGGTGTTGATGGTGAGGGTGCTATAATTGGTACTTTTGGTGCCGGTGGTACTGGTGGTGCTAAACGTTTATGGATACCCCTTTTTAAATTTTTTTCATGGGGGTCCTCTGCTTGCTGTGGAGATGAAGCAAGAAAATCAACTCTTGCCGTTTCCGGCTGCTGTATTGTCCGCTGTAATAGGAGAAAAACTTGATATTATTGATAATAAGTTGGGGTATATATAATACCACTACATGGGTAAAATAGTAACTAAACATATAAAGAGATAAATGCAAAAAATATAAAGAGATAAATATATGAAACCCTAATATGCCCCCTCAAGATGGTGTACGAGAAGCAACACCAATCTTGTCACAAATGTCAAGTAGTCGAGGACGAGGCAAAGGTTTCGTTAGTGCATCAGCAAGTTGATTAGCAGCAGAGATATGAACAACCCGGAGAAGGGAAGACTGAACAAGATCGCGGACAAAGTGATAGTCAATGGCAAGATGTTTCATCCGGGAATGAAACACAGGATTAGCACATAGATACATGGCACTAAGATTGTCCGAGTAAATAGTGGGTGCTGAAGGAACACGGACATGCAATTCATGAAGAAGTGTTTTGATCCATTGAATTTTAGCTGCAGCAGAAGCAATAGCACGATACTCCACCTCAGTAGATGACCGAGCAACAGTGCGTTGCTTGGTAGACCGCCGGGAAATGGGATTGGCACCCAAGAACATGACATATGCACCCTTAGATAATATCTTTTCACCAATGGAATTTCCAACGGAAGCTATCACCCACAGAATGTTCCGTCGGTGATAATATTATATTCCGTCACTAATATGTTATGAGGTGACAAATCCTTTCCGTTGGAATTCTTTAACATATTCCGTCGGTGATATTGCTTTCACCAACGGAAACAATTCTGTTGGAAAAATTCCGTCAGTGATGCGCCTGTTTTCTTGTAGTGTACCGCCCCCAATCGGCATCGGAAAAGCCGTGAAGCTGAAGAGGAGAATTCGCCCGAAGCCGAATGCCAAGAGATTTTGTGCCATTCAAATACCGGAGCAAGCGCTTAACAGCTCCCCAATGATTCGTAGTAGGCTGATGCATGAACTGAGAAAGTCTGTTGACAGCAAAGGAAATGTCAGGACGAGTCATGCGTAAATGTTGAAGACCACCAACAATCTGTCTATACTTGGTAGTATTAACAGGAGAGGATCCATCATGAAGAAGTAGAGAGGCACCAACAGCAAGAGGAGTAGAAACCGGTTTTGAGTCAAGCATGTTGTGCTTCTGAAGAAGATCAATAATATACTTGTGCTAAGAAAGAAGCACACCATCAGACGTCGGTGTAACTTCAACACCACAAAAGTAGGAGAGCACACCAAGATCCTTGGTGGAAAACTTAGTGGTAAGTTGCTGAATAATACGAGCAACTAGTTGAGGATCACTGCCAGTAATCAGAAGGTCATCAACATAAACCAGAAAATAAACAACAGTGGAGCCAGCTGACAGAATGAAGAGGGATGTATCTGCACGCGAAGTAACAAAACCAAGAGACTGAAGAAATAGTTTCAACTCCTGGTACCATGCCCGCGGGGCTTGCTTCAAACCATAGAGAGCCTTCTGCAAACGGCAAACATAATTGGGAAAGTGAGGATCACGCATACCAGAGGGTTGTGCCATGTAAACTTCCTCAGTGAGATGTCCATTGAGAAATGCATTGTTGACATCAAGCTGACGAACAGACCACCGGTGATGCAGGGCTACACTCAAGATCGTACACAAGGATCGGATTAACAACAGGACTGAAAGTCTCATGAAAGTCAATACCGGGACGCTGATGAAACCCTTTGGCAACAAGACGGGCTTTATACTGTTCAATGGTACCATCCGGGCGACGTTTAATACGGAACACCCACTTGTTCCCAACAAGATTCTGATGTGGAGCAGGAGGAACAAGGACCCAAGTGTTGTTGCGCTGAAGAGCATCATATTCATCTTGCATTGCTTGAAACCATTGGGGATGACGAAGGGCCTGAGTCACTGTAGCAGGTTCAGTATCAGGAGCAACTGTAGCATAGAGAGTGTACCTCGGATTAGGCTTAAAAATAGAATTTTTAAACCGAGTGGTCATGGGGTGAACATTGGTGGCATTTCTGGGAACAGTAGAGGAAGAGCCTGGACCTGAGGAAGGTGCGTGATGCTCGGTGCAGGCGCCGGGACAAGCCTCTGTTGGAACAGAGGAAGTGACCGGAGCCGCAAGCAGGCTAGTCTGCGCAGAAGGAGGCAGCATAGGAGGGGCCTCTATAGGTGCCGAGAGGTCACTCGGAGGCAACGATGGTCACGGAAGCCAGGAGGACGCCAGGAATATCGGGACAGAAGGTTCGGTAGAGGTGGAAGAGGACCGAGAGAAAGGAAAGTCATCCTCAACAAAGCGAACATGACGGGAGATGACAAGTTGGTGAGTGGAGAGATTGTAGCAAATATATGCACTTTGAGACAGAGAATAGCCCAAAAAGACACAAGCACTTGACCGAGGGTCAAGTTTGTGAGTAGTGTACGGACGAAGCAAAGGAAAACAAAGACAACCAAAAACATGAAAAGATGTATGAGTGGGGTGCTTTTTGAATAGAAGTTCAAAGGAAGAGCGGGACTGCAAGTTTTCTTTGGGCATGCGATTGATAAGATAAACCGCAGTAGCAAAGGCAAAGGACCAGAACTTAGTCGAAAGAGAAGCATGATGAAGCAATGACGAGCCGGTCTCAACAATGTGGCGATGCCGGCGCTTAGAGTACCCATTGTGTTCTGGAGTGTGGGGGGGGAGTGGTGAGATGAGTAATACCATTGCTAGTTAGAAATTGGCGAAGAGCAATGTACTCCCCACCATTGTCAGAGTACAGGGTGCGGATGGGGTGTTGGAATTGTTTTTCAACCAGGCTTTTGAAGGCAACAAAGGTCGCATGAACATCAGATTTTCATACAAGAGGATAAAATCATATATATTTGGTAAAGTGATCCACAAAAATAACATAATATTTGTAGCCATCAAGAGAAAGGACAGGGGATGTCCAAACATCAGAATAGACAATTTCAAGTGGTGCAGACGAAGACACTGAAGATTGAGAGAAAGGAAGCTTGTGGCTTTTATTAATATGACACAAAGTACAAGAAAAGTTAAGTAATTGGGAAGTGGAAAAGGGAATACCAAAAGATAACAACTGATTTCTAAACACTTTAACGGAAGGATAACCAAAGCGACTGTGCCACAAGAAAAGAGAAGACGAAGATGAACCAAGCAAACTGAGGGCGGGGAAGCGGGTTTGGTTAGGCGATAGATGTGGTGGAGTGGTCGGCCAAAGATAGACACCATTCTTACGCGATCCCGTGACCAGAATTTCCCCCGTGTGACGATCCCGCACCTTAAATGAGTCAGCAAAAAATAAAATCGTCACCGCATTAGTAGCACAAAGAGCCGAAACGGAGATTAAATTCAGGTGCATGGTTGGAACATGTAACACATTTGTGAGAGAAAGGGAGCTATGTAATGTCGAAAGACACAGAGATCTCGTATGCATAATGGGAAGACAGGTACCATCACCAATGACGACAGTCTCAGACTCATCGTAAGGTTGATAAAGTGACAGGTGGGACAAGTCGGTGGTGACATGATGAGAAGCACCTGAATCAACAACCCAATCAGTAGGAGCACCTGGAGCAGGGTTGTGGGTAGCGGTGTTCACACGAGGAGGACCACGAGGCGGCACCGGAATGTGATCCCACGTATGTGGTGGAACAAGACGACACTGACGAGCAGAGTGACAGAGAGTGCCAGAAATCTGGCACTTTCCCTGATAGCCGCGACCAGGAGAGAGCACGGGAGATGGTGGTCGTGGAGCCAAAGGTAGCCCAGAAGGAGAGGAAGAAAACAGAGGCGGCGAGGGTCGGTTGTAGTTGGAGGATCGACGGTTGTGATGAGAACGGCCACCAGAATTACCTTGCTTGGAAGGGAAAGAGCCCCCACGGGTCTGTGCAGCAAAAGCAGTAGCCGGGTGCACCGGTGGAGATGCAGTGAGGAACTGCTGTTGAGCTTCCTCATGAAACAGCTTCTCAAACAATTCCTCAAAAGTGATAGGTGTCTCACGTGCTTGAATGGTACTGGATAGATGCTTATAAGAGTCATCCAGTCCATTCAGAATCCGAATGGACAACTCATAGAATCAATAGGCTTGTCCATGAAAGCAAGAGAATCAATACAAGATTGTATATCTTGCATATACTCTGTGATGGTGCGAGACCCTTTGACAGGAGTGGGAAGCTTGCGACGCAATTCCATAATTTGTCCACGAGACGGGGAAGCATAGGTCTTCTCAAGAGTCTTCCAAGCATCCATAGATGTCTTCTTGGAGGCTATAAAAGGAACAAGACTGGCAGTGAGAGATCCAAGAATAACATTAAGTAACAACTTATCCTGGCGAACCCAAAGAGAATAGGCCGGATTGAGAGTCTCAAGATCAGAACCAGGTGCAGTGAAAGTACGGGACGGGCAAGGAAGAGAGCCATCAACATAACCGTAGAGATCATACCCAATCAACAGAGAATCAAACTGTGCACGCCACATATACTAATTGAAAGCGGTCAACTTGAGAGGAACCTGGGCCGCAACATTGATAGCAATGAGGTTTGGAGAGAGATATGATGTGGTGGACAGGACAGGGTGCGAGACGATGCCAGATGAGGAAGAACCAGGAGAGGGGAGAGCAGCCACGGACTATTGTAGTCAACTTGAGAGCAATTGTAAATTGGTGTTGACCAGATGACCCGTGGACTCGTGACCAGTTGTACAAGTTGCTGTGTTGTCTGACCGGCTGCCAGGAGAGGGGTGCAAGCACAGGCTGGGAAGCTGTGTGGCGCCAAGTCTGCGCAGGAGCGCGTGGCACCAATTCCGCGCAGGAGCGCGTGGCAACAATCCTGCGCAGGGAGCGCGTGGCAAAAAATCCACCCAGGGACGCGTGGCAACAGAACCACGCGGGATCAAAAAGGAACCGCGACTAGAAGTGGTCTCAGGTGTTGGGACGCGTGTGACGCATGGGCGCGTGAGCACGGAAGGGTGAAGTAGATGGGTTGCGCAAGGGAATAGCGTAGGAGCGCGGAGCTGTGAGGCACAGGGGGCCTGTGTGTGGCAGACGCTTGATTGCCGGCGAGCGGCTAACTGCGTAGAAGAAGAAATTTAGGGTTTTTGGATCTAGTCTCTTGATACCATAATAGGAGAAAAACTTGATATTATTGATAATAAGTTGGGGTATATAATACCACTACAGGGGTAAAATAGTAACTAAACATATAAAGAGATAAATATATGAAACCCAAATACGCTGGACATTCACCTGCGCAGATAATGCTTCAACTTTTGATTAGAGCTCTTTTAACTCATTCATGATGAACACCAGCATGTTCTCTCCTCCTCGGGGGGCCTACAACCAAACAGTCTTCAGTAGGACTTCTTCCTCGGGTTTCTCCTCTTCCGTCTTCCTCTTCCGCCCACACTTCGAGGAGGGTGGTTTTTTTTTTGGAGGAAGCTAAACTGGCCAGACAAGGTACTATTCTTGGTGGGTCTGCTTGTACGAACTCGATCAACTTAACCTCCGTCTAGTTAGAGGGGGTAAGCGAGAGGATAATTGAAATTATGTAGAACAATAGTAAATAAACACTTTAGTAAACCAATAAACATTTAAGCAAAATAATAAACGCTTACGCGAAAGTAATAAGCACCATACCAAAATAATAAGCACTTAAACAAATGATAAACACTTTAAACAAAAAATAAACGCTTAAGCAAAATAATAAATGTTTTACAAAAATAATAAACACATTATCAAAAAATAAGCACTTAAGCAAAATAATAAATGATTTACCAAAATAATAAGCGCTTACGTAAAATAATAAACGCTTTGCAAAAGAAGTAAGCGCTTAAGAAAAATAATAAATGCTTCGCAAAAATAGTAAATGCTTACGTAAAATAATCATCACTTTATAAAAAAAAATAAGTGCTTAAGAAAAACAATAAACACTTTACAAAAAAAAAAAAAAAATTAAAAAACTAAGTGTTTACAAAACAATAGACAAAACTCATCTCCTTCCCCCTCCACTTCTTTGAATAACACAAAAATTGATTTCTACTTCTTGAAGTTGTTCTTACCGTAGCTTATAATCATGAAGGATACTCTGTTGTTGGTCTAGGTCATCTTGTAGAACCACAAATTAAGGGTGAGGACGCTTTTTCTCAGCTGACCTGAAGTTGTGAGTTTCCTAGCGACACGGGCTTTTACACGACTTACTACAGTGGAGATGTCCTCTATTAGCCACTTATGGGTGGGTTGCACCTACTCGTAGTCCCAGAGCATGTCGAGGTTGTCGTACGAAGCAACCCATAGTGGGGCTACACAGGAGTTGCTTGTGAATAGAAAAGTCCCAAGGAAGTAGACCACCAACATCTTAACGAAATTCTCCTCCTTGCTGGCGACCTTCACAACGAGGTCGAGGAGAACCTTCTAAATGGCATTCATTTTATATTAATGGTTAGCTCTCTTTATGGAGACACTTGACAATTATGACAATGGTAAATCCATCAGTTCGATTGGATTAACCATGGCGGTCTGGATGAGTCTTGTTCCTCAAGAACCTATACTCAAAAGTAGTCTTTGCGGTCTTCGGCTTGAAGTTTATTACAACACCATATATAGCATCAGAGGCCAAGGATTATGTTGCCATCCTTTGGTCGGAACTCGAGCTGAGAAGAACCAATGTTGAAGGTTCTGGTCTTCACATTGTACATGGCCAAGAGCGAATCCAGAAGCCCCTTCTCCTGGATAATGGGCTCTAGGTCTATAAAATGTGCAAAGGGAGTTCTCTCAAGCATCTCCCAATGCCGAGCTGTCATCCTCTTTAGATCTCTTATTATTGTCACAATTGGAACCAGATGGCACCTGACATTGATGAGGACACAATTTTTCTTTGCCATCTTGCAAAGAACTGCACATTACATTAAACAAATTAAGTGCTTGAACATGTAATCAAAACAACAACTTCAACAAGAACAATCAACACTTTCGTTCAAAATAAACAGAAACACCAAAAATTAATACAAATGCGTTACACACGCTGTTACAACTAGAACAGTAACCACTTTCATTAAAAATAAATGGAAACTCTAAAAAACAAAGACAAACATATTCTGATAAACACACATTGTTACATTCAGAAATACAAGTTGTGCCTTAGAATCTAAAATTAACTTCAACCACTACGTCACGTATCGTAAACCCAAAAATTGAAGAGCTTTTAGTTGGGAGAAGTTCATTTGGGTCTACGCACTTAGAAAAAGCCACTAGAAGCTCCAGAGAGATGCTCTTCCCAACAGCCGGCGAAGACTGGACGCTGCGAAGTTGGGCAGAAGAGCGGCGGAAACTCATGAAACTGGGAGAAAACCACAGAGAAGACGAATGAGTCGCTTCTGAGGGGTGAATAAGAAGGCAACTCCACTACATGCGTTGGATGTCGCCTCCCTCAGAACCCAGTCACGCACGGAGTTCCAACGCCCGCCCCTCCTTTAATGGGTGATGGGGTATTCTCATAATTTTTTATATTAAAATATCATATTTCATACGAATGGTTATTCTTATAATTCCAGCTATCCATTTAACTCCGTTAATGTGCTACAAGATTGAAGGACAATTAATTCAAAAAAGAAGGGCTTTTAAAAAATAGGAAAATTTTCATATAAAAAAAACATGTGGTTTCACGGATTTGCAAAACAGGGAAAGTGGTTTTTTTTCCAAAAAAACCTTGTGGTTTCTCCAGGTAATATAAAAAAGGGAAAACAAGTCAAAAAATTTAACAAAAAAAATAAAACTCTGTCGTTGTTTTGCAAATTTGTGAAACCACATGGTTTTTTTCTTTGTTAAAAACCTTATGGTTTTTTCCTTTTTTGTGAGCTGGACAAACCACAAGGTTTTTTTGGGAAAAAAAAAACACCTATGGTTTTTTTTTGTGAGCTGGACAAACCACATGGTTTTTTTTTTGGGGGGGGGGGGGATTTTTCTCTACAAAATATGCAAAATATTAGTCTTTTTTAATATAAACCAACTATCTAGTGACCTTCTATTACTTTGTTTTTTCTATAAGTAAAGTGAACAATCATAAACTAGAGCAGAGTTTGCAGGGAAGTAATCCAATCTATTATTCTTTGCCAAACTTTGATGAATTTTAGTACAAATTTCAAAATAGCATGAGTAATATAAGCAATTGAAAAATGTGGTTTACTATTTTTTTTTTCTTCTGTTAGTACACTTAAAATTCTTGTTTTGACTGAAATATGTAAG
The DNA here is from genome assembly GCA_026586065.1 of Dioscorea zingiberensis. Taxonomy (NCBI): domain Eukaryota; kingdom Viridiplantae; phylum Streptophyta; class Magnoliopsida; order Dioscoreales; family Dioscoreaceae; genus Dioscorea; species Dioscorea zingiberensis. The sequence goes on from CM048820.1 coordinate 46,658,767, forward strand.
ACCAAAATTATATAAGACAGAGTAGGAGGGCCAATAGGAGGATTTATGTATTAAGCCATGATATTTGATTTTTTTTAATTCACATATGCAACCAACTAATGTGCCTATACGGCCCAACAATTAGGTCATGCCACTTTAATGCAGCTAACATTAAACATGTTTTTGTTGTATAAGGAATTCATCAAAACAGGATAAAGCATAATTCAAAACTAACTAGATAATAATGGACAATTCCAAAAGCTCAACATCCATCTCACCAACAAAAACTTGATGGTCAGGGCACCATGAACTCTTAGCTTGCAAAAGAAGAGATTAAGAATTTTAACTAGAAAATCATAATTAAGATCAAATCTAATATAATTAAGAATGTTCTGCCAGATATCACAAGTAGTGAACAAACAACTCTCAGAAATTGTAGAAGTATTTTTGATAAAATATATTCTAATGGCATAGGAATTAGCTCACTCATTAGAAAAAAAATACCTTCGGCAGTGAAATGGACTTTCCATCTAAATGGGTTGACTGGGTTAGGGCTTGCATTGAAACTCTCTCAATGGCATTTATAATAAATGGCAAAGTAGGGCAATGGATTAAACCAAAAGCAGGAATTAGACAAGGGGATCCACTATCTCCCTACCAATTCATCATGATCTCTCAGGTTTTAACCAATATTTTTAGTAAAACAGAGTCACTTAATATGCTTAGAGGAATACATATTAGTCCTACCATAGTAATTAATCACAGTTTGTATGCAGATGATCTCCTTATATAATGTGAGGCCACTAGGAAAAATTCAAAAACTGTCAATATGTGTCTTGATATATATACTTCCTTAAATAGCCAAAGGGCCAACCTTGATAAGTCACTGATCTTTTTCCCCTTCTAATTCAATCCAAAGTTGAAAGATCCATATTAGGAATGCTTCAAATCTAACATGGTGATTTTCCCTTCAAGTATCTAGGTTGGGGTCTCCCCTTTCAAAATACCCATGAACAAATTCAAAACATTAACATATAAGGTGGAAAAGAAACTAGCCCAAGTAAAAATTTTAAATTTATCTATGTCTGGTAGGGTGACACTAGCTAGAGCTAAAATCATGTCTTTACATGCATATGGCTTGAACACTTATGCCATCTCGGACATAATACTAGGCAAATTAACCAAACCTGTTAGAAGATTTATTTGTATAGTAACAGCAGGGGCAACGACCTCCATCACATAACCTAGAATACAATTTCTAGAACAAAATCTAAGTATGGTTAGGTTTAAAAGACTTGAAACTAAAGAAAATTGATTTACCTTCAAAACATTTATTAGAACTATAAAATAGGAGTAACAAAGCTTGGGTACATCTGACAATACATAAGTATAGACCTCCTAACCTATGGGCTTTAGTAACAAGTAGGCATATATCCTATACATACAAATCATTAATGGTAACAGGTAGATGGGTAAAGCATGAAGTAGGAATTAGGCAAGATGACCCAATTTCCCCTTACCTATTCATCCTTGTCTCCTAAGTATTAACAAACTTGCTCAACAAAGCTGAGAGCATGAAACTAGTGAGTGAGATTAGAATTACAGAATCATATTCATTAACCATATACTATATGTTGATGACCTACTTCTCTGCTGCAAAGCAACCAGGAGAAATGCTAGAACCATAAACTTGTGTTTAGAATTATACTCATCCCTCACACGCAAAGGGAAAATAAGAACAAATCAGAAACATACTTCCGATCTTGGTTGAACTTAAGACTTAAAAGATTAATACTTAAAATATTGAATTGAAGCATGGTTGGTTTCCATTCAAATACCTAGGATGTTGAATCTCCCTAAACAAGGTCCCTATGAATAGAGTTCTCATTAGTAGAAAGAGTGAAGGAAAGAGTAGCTCACTGGAAAACAAAGAATTTATCTGTGGCAAGAAGGCTTACCCTTGTCAACTCGGCCATAGTGTTACTGCCTTTTTATGGACTCAATACATGTGCCATCCTTGATACTACACTTGATAATATATCCAAGCTAGTTAGGAGATTCATTTGGGGTAGTAAAAACAATGGTGATGGAGCCCATCTCATTGGTTGGAGCACTGTAACCAGCCCAAAGACTGAGGGAGGACACGGTGTCCAGGACTTAAAGATAATGAAAAGATCATTTTTAGCAAAACAAACAATGGAAATACTAAATAATTATGAAAAAAATTTTGATAAAATTCATGACACATAAGTATGGAAAATTTAACATATGGGGCATACCAAAATATACTAAGGTTTCATGGAGCTTCAAATCTCTAATGAAAGTTATCTCCATAGTCAGGGACCACATCACACCATAACAGATCCTTGGTTCCGAATCAATACTACTGGATACCTAGATCTTTGATATGCCATTACAGTACAAACAAACTTTCACAAATATGAACTTTGATCTTATAGATGTGCATGTTAGTCAACTAACAATAGGTATACATTGGGACAAGGAGTTGCTGAACGAGATTTTCCCAAATTCAACCATGCACTTTGTAATCAACAAACATATAGATCGGGAGGCTAAAAAAAACACATAGATCTGGACCCAAGGAAGGGTAAAGTCCATGTCACCAACCATCTACAATGCGTGTAGAACAAAACATGAAATACACCAATGGTAGGGCTGAAAAAAGATGTGGAAGCTGGAGATAACACCGAGAGCGAAGATGTTCCTTTGGAAACTATTCCATAATTGTCTCCCAACTAGGAGTCATATGTATAATAGGAATTTTGGACCAGGTGATCCATGCCCAATGTGTAGAATGAGCAATCATGAAACTACAAATCACCTCTTCCATGCATGTAAGTGGTCGCAATAAAACACAAACAAGAAGCCTATCAGAAGGGAACTAGATATCTAGTGGTTACTTAGGAGAGCACAAAATATCTTTAGTAGAGAATTTGTTTATTGGAAATGCCTTGTGGCAGATATGAAAGAGACGCTGCAACATAATCTTCAGAAGAAAGCTCAACATGCCTTAAATGGTTGCATAGAAAAGGATAATAGCAGCAATGGAATATAAGTAGAGGAATCAACTGATTGAAAACATAGGAATGAGGATGATAAGGAGATGGAATAGAGAAAACTACAAACACCTATTGTAGGTAGGTTTTCTTGTACTTGCTCTCCTTTGAAGTAGTCTTCAAATTAATTTAGTTGCCATGATATTCTTCAAAGAATTGGGAATTCTCTAACACCTTGACAACAAAGAAAATTCTTTGAACTCGGGTCCCAAGCCAATAAATATGAGAAAGACCAAATCATCATCTATTGGTATTCCGATAAGAGCAATTAAGTTGATCAACTATACTTTTCAAAGTTCTAAATATTCACCAATTGATTGGTTGTCATGTTTGGAAATGATAAGATTCTCTTTGATATTCATAATATGAGAACATGTTTAATTTGTTATGAAATAGATGAGAGAATTTTCTCCCTAGCTACTTCAACAAATGTGCTAGCATATATAATAAAGGGATGAAAGTTTCATAAGTATATTCAATAATTGTATGAAGGTAACAATTTCTCTTAACAATCCAAAGAAGAGAGGCATGGTTAGAGAATTTTCGTTAAAGGGAATTGTGCATGCTAAGAAATTTTGTGATTCATGAGAGGTGACAATTCTTTCATAAAATAGTTGTCATTCATTCTTCTCAACATGCTAGTACTGTCTGATCATGGTTCAGTTGTCCATCCTTAAATCCAATTATAAGATTAATTTAATTTAGTAAAAGTCTTATCCCAATATTATTTAAACATTCCATAATTTTTTAATAAATTATTTAAGGTTTTTATTTTTTAATTAATTTTAACCATTGCCACACAAAGATTAAACTCTTCAATATGATAAGATGCAGGAAGAAATGGAATACAAAAGCAACGATTGAATGCAAAGATAGAGAAATTAGAAGAAAAATCCCAATGGATTCGATTGACTGCAAGATTCAAAGAAAACTCCAAAATACAAACAAAGAAATACAAGCTCTAAAAAGACACATACACCCACAACAGAGAGTAATTCGAGAGGCTCTCTTCTCTCCCACAACACTTCTCACCTACAACCTGCCTCTCATTTCCCTCACCCCCTCTTATCATTCTCTCCCTACTCTAGCTATTTTTTCACCAACCCACCAAATTCCCAAAGATTCAAGTAAAATTCAACCAACTCCTTCTCACCAGCTGCTTAGTCCCCCACTAAGTCATGTATCAAGCTAGTCACATTCCTCATCACGTGTTGGGCACGCTTGCATGCCTTTTCTCACATAGGTACACCTGATAAGAGGTTGATCACTACCTCTCACCCAAAGAGTCACCTTGTCCTCAAGGTAAAGGCAAGGAATCGCGTGCTCGAAGCCGCCAGATATGGTTCCCATGTGGCTTCAAACGCCTCCAGGCCCTTCCATTTAATTAGCACTTCAAACTCTAATCCAGCATCCTAGCCCAACCGATAGCCTAGCACCTGTTCAAGTTCAACCAACAACTCCATATCACCCTCCAGCTAAGGGAGTATATCACTCTTAACCGAGTGGTGGCCAATGGCCTTCTTCAATTGGGACACATGAAAGACTGGGTGGATGGAAATTGAACTCCGTGAGAAGTCGACCATGCTTCAACGCCCCAACCAGTGCAAGAACTTGATACGAACGAAGGAACCGTGGAGCGAGATTTTCATAAGAATGACAAGCAAGACTATGTTGCAATTAAGGTCGCAACTTCACATATATTATGTCCCCAATGGCAAAAGTCACATCCTGCCTATGAGCATCCACTAATTTCTTCATTTTTTGTTGAGCGTAATGAAGTTGTGCCCACACCTCGTCTAACATATGGTCACGCTCCACTAAAAATTGATCCACTTCAGAATTAGGAGTCGCTCATGCTGTCACGCAAAGCAGAGGAGGAGGATCCTTGCCTTAAAATATCCAGAAAGGGGTAATGTGTGTGGCCGTGTGATAAGATGTGTTATACCAATACTCGGCCCAGGGTAAAAAACATGCCTATGACTTGGGTTTAGATATACCAAAACAACGTTGGTATGTCTCAACACAACGATTGAGGACTTCCGTTTGTCTGTCAACTGTGCACAAACGTGGTACGTTGCATCCGGAATAACTCACTCCAAAAATGACTCATAAAGATATGTTCCCGATCTGAAACAATCGCCCGCGGTAGCCCATGCAAGCGTACTACTTCATGAACAAAATTCGTAGCCACTGATCAAGTCATGTACAGGTGTTTCGACCCAATAAAGTGGCCAAACTTACTTAGCATGTCCATCACAACCATAATGGATTCATATCCTTTGGACATCAGCAACCATTCTATGAAGTCCATGGCTAGATCATCCCACACCAGTTCAGGAATAGGAAGTGGTCGTAGTAACCCGCCCGGAGTTAAGGTCGAGTACATGTTTCGTTGGAATACCTCACACTGAGCAACATACTGCTGAACATCCCTTCTCATCCTTTCCCAATACATATTAACAGCTACTCTTTTCAAGGTCTTCAGCACAACAGAATGTCCTCCAATGTGGTTGTCATGACACTCCTACAAAATTAACAATTTGAAAGGGGAATTAGAGGGTATAACAACCCTCCTTGTAATATGATTGGTCCTGCATCAGCTTATAGCCCACATGGGAATTTGGGTCAGTAAGAAAATCATCCCTGATTCTTCGGAGATGAGTATCTTCCTGAACCTGCTTTGCCAATTCATCCAGTGCCGACTAATAAGGAGCCGTCAAGGCCAATAAGTGGGCAGCCGTTGTTATTTTAGACAATGCACCAGCACCCTTGTTTTCCAAACCAAGCTTGTACTGTATATCAAAATCAAAACCCCACAGCTTGGTTAACCATTTTTTATTCTCCACAGTTACCGACCTCTTTTCTAAGAGGAACTTAAGACTCCCCTGATCAGTTCTCACAATAAACTTCATCTCCCCACCAGGTAATGGCGCCCCTTCTGTACTGCTAACACAATGGCCATAAGCTCGCGCTCGTATATCAATTTCTGTTGTGCGCGTGGAGAGAGTCCCTAGCTAAAATAGGCTATTAACCACTAGTTCTGCATTAACATCGCCCCCGAATCGGTACCTGGCACATCGGACTCCACGACAAATGGTTGTGAGAAATATCATCAAAGAAGACTAAGACAAACTTCCTCATACATTCCTGAAAAAATTGATTCATTAGCGCCTAGAACTTCGCTGGTGCGTTAGTTAAGCTGAAAGACATCATGAGGAACTCGTAATGTCCCTCATGGGTATGAAAAGCCATCTTTGGTATGTCTTCATCTTTCACTCGGATTTGGTGATACCCCGAGCGCAGGTCTAGTTTGGAGAAGATGCTAGTGCATGCAATTCATCTTGTAGCTCGTCAATCAGGGGTATCGGAAACTTGTTCGCCACAGTGCCCTTGTTTAGTGCACTGAAGTCTACACAGAAGCACCAACTGTCGCCCTTCTCTTTTACCAACAACACCGGATATGAGGACGGGCTTATGCTAGGCTGTATTATCCCAGCAGCGAGCATGTCCCAAACTAACCTCCCTATTTCCTCCTTCTAGGCATGGGGATACCGGTATGGTCTCATTCTGATGGGTGGAGTGCCTAGCACTAATGTGATCGCGTGGTCCCTCGCTCAGATAGGTGGTAATGAGCCAGGGTTAGCAAACACGCTAGTAAAACAATGCAGGAGGCCCAAAGTGGTTTCAAAGCTTCTCTTCTCGTGTTATCTTAAGTCACCTTGATGTTGCTAAATTCCAACAAGATGTCTTCACCCTTGTCCTTGAAAGCTCGAAGCATTGCATTAAGAGAGACGAGAAAGCTATAGAGACTCCAGTCCCCCTTTAATGTCATCTCCCTGCCTCCCACCTTGAAAAGCATCGTAAGCGCTTTCCAATTAACTTGCATACCCCCAAGTGTCATGAGCCACAGCATCCCCAAAATCACGTCGGCATTACCCAACTCAAAAGGCAAAAAATCCTCTATGATTTCTATATAATACTATCGCCTTGCAAATGCCCTCCCTTTTCCCTTGCAATCCTGTACCTATCAATACCCAGAAACTACGCGTCCCAGTTCTTGGTATACCAAGTTTGCTAACGAGCTCTAGTGAGATGAAGTTATGAGATGCCCCGCAATCAATCATAACCACCACGTTCTGTTCGACTATCTGACCTTGGATTTTCATAGTCCTCTATGTGGAGAGTCTCACAACAGAGTTGAGTGAAAGCTCTGCAATCTTGCAAATCGTGGGTGTTGCCTCCTCCGCAATCACCTTTTCGCCCCACTTGGTCTGCTTCTCCTTCTCAATTCCATCATCTTCCTCACTAACCAGCAATACGTGCAACTCCTTGTTACGGTACCGGTGCCCGACCGTGAACTTCTCATCGCAACGGAAGCACAAGCCTCTCTCCCGTCTCGATTGCATCTCCGCTTCCGATAGCCGACTGAAATTCACATTAGGGTATTGAATCTGGCTTTTAGTTCCTTGGTGAGGCGCTATCGACCTTAGTCATTTCTGTTGCTCTCAAGTTCGAAGGAAGTGATTCAGCCTGCTGGCCCGTTGGGCCCATGTAACTTGAAATGGACCCAGCAGGATTCCACACAGTATGAGTAGCCCCTGTGGAGATCATGTAACTTGAGCATATGTTGCTAAGAGCCCAATTGATGCCACCCAACTGCTTTGGGCCCCTCCCTAAGATACTTTTTGGTGCCCCCACCTTGGACTCACTTTGAAGGTATCCCCTACAGCCTACTGATAGAGCCCAATTTCTTTCTTCAACCCGCTGGGCATACTCCATTGTTTCCTCTAACCGGCAAGACACCACTAACCTCACTTTAGCCCTAATTTCAAGCTTAAGCCTGTTGATGAATGTGTTCAGTAGCACGTGTTCAGGGATATCAAGCACCATCGCTGCTAACGTCTCAAATGTCCACCGAAATTTTAGCACTGTTCTGTCTCGCTTGAGCGCGAGAAACTTCTCACAGTTAGAGCCATCCTGGGTTTACCAGAAACGGTCAAGGAGACGAACCTTAAGCTCAGCCCAGCTTCCGATCAGCTGTTGGTGGTCCTCCTATTGAAACCAAGTCAATGCCTCCCCATCAAAGCTTACCGCCGTAGCATCTAACTTCTCCAACTCCGTCAACTTGTTAACCATGAAGTACCTCTCTGGCCAAAGATCCACCCCTCCAGGTTTGACCCCTTGAACAACAACATCTCCAGGCGTAGTCGGGTTAGCTTTACTCGTATGGCATCCTCAAGCCTCCAATCCCTATTCTCTGCCTGCAAAAACCCCATCCGATGACTGTATCGCCTGCTAGGGTCCCCTCTTATGTGGTTCCCTCCTGTGATTGTCTCCTATTGGGCCCAAGGCAGAGGTCTATCTTCTTCTTGTGAGGTAAGGCTTCCACCGTTCCGTGTTGGTTGTTAGGCATCATTGGAGAGGTTCCGCAACAGGTTCTTGCTAATTCACGGCCACCGATTTCCCTTTTCCACCCGAATTGGTGCCGCCCTGTCCTCCCGACGCTTCCATCCTCCACAGCATATAATCCACCCAATCAAGGATGGTCATCTTCGCCAGCAAGGTCCCCACAACTTTCTCAAGCAATCCCAGCTTCTGTAGCTTTTCTCTAACCGTCCCCATCGCTTTCTGCAGTTCACCTTGTACCTCAACAATCTTCTCCTCCATGGAATCCAACCTACTCCCAGTCTTCTTCACTGCCATTTTCCTTCCCCAGATGACGTTTCTAATACTAGTTTGATAAGATGCAGGAAGAAATGGAATACAAACCGCACCGATTGAATGCAAAGATAGAAAAATTAGAAGAAATCTCAATGGATTTAATTGATTGCAGGATTCAAACACAACTCCAAAACACAAATAGAGAAATACAAGCTCTAAAAAGACACGGACATCCACAACAATGAGCAATTCGAGAGGCTTCCTTCTCTCCCACAACACTTCTCACCTACAACTAATGGCGAGGACACGCTGGGGCCTTGTGGGGCATGTGCCACTTTGGATTTTTGACTTTTTTTTCTTTTAAATATGTATATAATATTATATATATTATGTGGGGCCTACTTTTATATTTTACATATATATATATATATATATATATATATATATATATATATATAAAAGTAAAACTAGGGTGGTTTTACACAAACTTCCAATTCTTGTTTTATGTTTTTTTTTATTCTTTATTTTTATTTTTTTGTCTTTCCTCTTAAGGGTAATTAATTCAAGGTCCCTGGCACTGTTTACTTTATCCCATGGGGTCTCTGGGGTAGGTGTATGTAGGAGGTTTAGCAAATAGTGGGAGGAGGGGTCCCTGGATACTGTTTCCAGGGATCTATAATTCATTTCCCCTTCCTCTTATACATAACCATAACCACTCAATCTTCTAAAAAATAGCTTTTTAAGGGCTAAAGGGAATAAAAAGTAAGTAATTCATCTTTATATATGTTTAATTTTATTTTATTTAATTAAAATTATTACTTTAAATATAATAAATTTAATAGATATTTGATTTTGAGTTTCATATTTTGATATTGGGAAAATTATTTTTAGGTCCCTGAAAGTTTGCAAACTTCCCGGACAGTCCCTCTGACATAACTTATGCCCAGACAGTCCCTACCTTTTTGGTTTTGTTCCTTATTAGTCCCCAGCCATGACTCCGTCAGTCCCATTTACTGATAATACCCATTTTGCCCTCAAAGTATGCTGCTTTTTTTTCCCGCCAAATCAAAGCTAACATTTTCAAACTTAACTTTTACCCATCACATCTTACACCTTTTCAACATCTTTTCACTGGGTTTTTGTACTTCGTGCCCAGCTTTTTCAGTTTTTTTTCTTCTTCAAGCCTAGGTTTGTTCTCTTTTGTTCCATTTTGTCTCCATTTGGCTAAGAGAAATCTGTCATCCATTCCTCTCTTAACCGGCGAGTTCTGTGTCCTTCTCTGCCTCGACGAGTCACCGGCCATGGTTAGTCGACGAAACATTCACTTTTGCCGTGAGTTCCTTTTATCATTTTTCCAGAAAAGGTTTTTTGTATCCGTTTAAAACCATGCCAATGTGTAAGGCACACACTCTTGCTGCAGGTTGTCAATGGAGACCTTTTACGCAGTAGCCAGATATAAGGGCGAGGGACGTGTTTTGCAGTTTACTGTGCTGACTTCGTGGGCGTCAATACTAGACGAGATATGTGAGCAATGGGGTCTTGAAGTTTCACGTGTAAAGGTTTGGTTTGTCACACCAGATGCACACCAAACTGTTTGCCCAATTGAAACGGAGGTGGACTTTCAGCGTATGTGCCACATATACCACATGTTCAAAAGCTCCACTATCGACCTTATTGTCGATACCGTTGAAGAGGTGGTTGATGTGCCATCGAGCTCCTCATTACCATCGTAAATATTACGTCTTTTTTCGTTGAATCAACCAACGCGTTAGTGTATCCACGTGATATGTCTTGTATTTCGTACATTTCATGTTTCCGCTTAAGCTTATGAGTTCACATTTAACATAGTAAGTTTCTGTTTAATATTTTAACTTTCCGCTTAAAAATACGGTTTTTCATGTAACATTTTGACTTTTTGTGTAATATATCTAAATCTTATTTGTTTCATTTGTGATATATGCACCAGCAGTAGGGATTCGTACTCAGAGAGTATATCACTCAATCGAGGCACAAATCCCACCCAGCAAGGATCTACGGGGTCATTAGCCATTTCTACTCTATCGGATAATGCTGAAATTGTGTCGTTGGGAGTAGGTGACCGGTTTAGGGACAGTGATCACTTGAAGGACGCACTTCGCAATTTTGCTATAAAACGGAATTTTGACTTCAACTTCGTAAAGAACGATAAGAAGAGAGTGACTGTCCAATGCGCCGCAGTGGGTTGCCAGTGGCGTGTCCACGCATAGACAGAGGGTAATCATACAACATTTTCAATCAAAACGATGTATCCCACACATACATGTAGCGGCGGTATCGGTATGGCGTTGCATCCGAAAGCATCGAAGAAGTGGGTCAGTGCTCGTGTGGTACAGAAGCTAAAAGACCGCCCTTTGTACAGGCCTATTGACATTCAACGGGATATGCTGCGAGATCATGGTGTCAATTTGAAGTATAAGCAAGCTTGGTTGGGGAAAGAGGTGGCCAAGGGTATTCTTCATGGGAGTGAGGTGGCCAGCTATGACTTAAATAGTTTGGTACGCAAACAACGTGATGGAGACGAACCCTGGCAGCATTGCCATTGTTGACGCGGACGGTGAGCGATTTAGACGCGCGCATTTTTCTCATTCCATGCCTGTATTGATGGTTTCAAGAGAGGTTGTAGGCCATTGCTTTTCGTTGATGGAACTCATTTGCTTGGCAAATACCGGGGCACACTGTTGGGAGTGATGGGTAAAGATGGGAACGAGGGCTTCTTTCATGTTGCATTTGCTATTGTTGATAATGAAACCGACGCCAACTAGACGTGGTTCCTGTCAAAACTCGGCGATGCCATTTACGGGGATGACGACTATGCCAAGATTATTACATTCATATCGGATAGGTCTAAGGGCCTTATCAACGCCGTCGTAAATGTTTTCCCTTCTGCCCCGCATGCATATTGCTTACGGCACTTGGAAGCAAACTTCATGAAGGGAAATGTTAGACTTAGGAAATCTCTGAAGGAGGAATGTTGGTCCATATTTGTCATTGCTTACGCATGTACGGTAAAGGAATACGACGACGCAGTCAATGACCTACTTGCCGCATCGACTGACGCACATCGTTGGCTTCTTCAGAAATCTGATGTGTCTCACTGGTCAAACTATATGTTCAAGGCAAAAGATGGGGCGAGATGTATTCCAACGTAGCAGAGTCCTTCAATGCCTGGATTAAGGAGGCGCGCCACCTCCCCGTAACGAACATGGTCGATTCAATAAGGTAAGATATGTCTGCTTAATATATTTGAATTACCGTTTAATATGTTGATTTATCGTTTACGATATCATGTTACTTTTTAAAATAACGTGTTGTCATTTAGTATATTGTGTTTTCGTTTAATATTATTTGTTCCTAATTATCTTCAAGCATTTCCGTTTAATATAACAAGTTTCTATTTAATATGTTTTCCTTTCTCGCCACACCTTTGCTTTCTTATCCATCAAAGGTTCAAGCTCATGGTCATGCTTTGTAACCGCCGTGAGAATTCTAGAAAATGGGAAACGTACCTATGCCCTGACATACACAAGAAACTGGAGGAAATTGTTGAAGAAAGCCGCAACCTACTTGTTGGGGTTCAGACGGAGATCATTTCGAGGTCGTTAAAGAGCACAACAACTCCGTCAGTTTACTCTCGTGGACATGCTCATGCCGAAGGTGGCAGGTGTACGGCCTCCCATGTAAACACGCATGTGCCGCACATCGCTACGCATACACAAATGTGCATCAAGATGTTGGACGATTATTTCACGCCGAGGCTTATCTACCGCATATGCCAAGCTATTTTTCCGCCCCGCATGATGACAAGCCGACTGATCCAAACCGTGAATTAATTATGCGGCCTCCATGTACAAAAAGGCCACCGGGTCGTCCAAGACGTAAGAGGATAGAATCACAGGCACCTGAAGTGCGTGAGTTACGTTGTACTGGATGCCATGAGGCTGGACACAAGCGGAGATCTTGTAATGCACCGATTGCTGACTAATGGAGGATTAATCATCCGGGAATGAAGTGACGAATGCCAGTGTTAAACATTATTACTTTCTAACATGCATGACGAATTTGTAATTATTCCAACACTTATTTTATTTATTGTATTTCGTGTTTCTGCTTACTATCCATTCTTCCTATTTAACATTACGACTCTCCGTTTAATATTTCCATTGGTCTGGGAAATAGATGGACATCTCATTATCCCAAAGCACTTTTACATATTTCGACGCGTTGTATCCACCCCCACCCCCCACCCCCCCTTCGCATCCATTTAATTATCTTCAATGCCTTTTCCTTTTACAAGGCTCTGCCGCTTCAATCCATTTATTGCATGTAGTTAGACGAAATTACAACGAAACTACCCCAGGTACATTAACCAAAGCATCGCGCCGATCTTGTCACGTCGCTTCGACTGTTGTGCGGTGCCCTTCAGTCTTCAAATATCCCTCCATAGGAGCACAACTTCTTCACTCTTTCGATTCTGAGGAGTCCGGGAAGATGTCCAGGGCTGAATTGAAGGAAGAGGAGTCCAAGCATCATCGCATCGCTCGGTGGACGATCCGGGAGGAGGCCGTTGAGCGATACAAGAGATCTGTACGCTTTCACTTGGAGATATGTCGCAATGTGGAGCTCTACAAGCTTTCCGACGAGAACATTGCTCGAGAGGGCGAAATCGACGCCCGTGCAATCGCCGACTTCAAGGAATCCGATCACTTTCGACGTCTTTTCTTCAAGGAAGGATTCAAAATCTTCCAAGATATCTCTCGTCGTCATCCGGACTTTGACATGACGCGATTTACTCTCACCCAAGCCCTTCAGTATCTTCCTCCCAGCACACCAGGAGAAGATACTGATTGAAGAAAAATTTGGTTCTGCTGCTGCTGGTCCTGGACCCCCTTATCCTTTTTTTTCTATGTTAAACAATCTATTTTCATGTCTTTTCTTTTTTCTTATGTTATGTTTTGCACCTTTTTTTGTAATGCTTTTTTTTGTTACGTTTTTTTAAGTTTGAATGGATATGTCAATATATTTCTGCTTTCTTAATCTCCATTTGTTGAATGTGTCGCTAAAAGTCTACGATTGCCATCCTCACGTTTAATATAATTCGTTCAAGTGGAATATATAAGTTTTATGTTTAAAATCCAAATATTATGCTTAACATTGCACGGTACCGTTTAAAATAACTTATTTCCGTGTAATATGTAAGCTTTACGTTTAATATATTGCGTTCCCGTTGAACTTTCCCAACAAAAGCTTCATTTTAAATGGCAGACATAAATAATAAACGAAAGCAAAACATTGTAACGATGTTTTTAAGTCAACTGTTTACACATGTTAGATATAAGGATTGGAAGCGTAACTGTTTCTTAATCTGAAAAGTAAAATTAACTCTCCTTTCGATCCGTTTTAGTTACCGCGTCAGAATCCACACCGCTCCGCCTGATGCCGTCCATCAATATTTGTGCGACGAAGCGCAAACGTAATAGTGGAATGTCCGTGTTGGGGAGGCGGAGTTTCTCGCCATTGAGGATCTGCTCTATGAATCGCATGACATAGATCGCAAATCAGCGGACCGCTTACATTTGCGGTTCTCTTCGGTGATAAGTGGGCACTCCTGCTCCCAAGTCTCCCAATTCGATTTGAATGCGATCGCCGAAGACTCGGCCACGATATAAGAACAAGAACCATTTAGCAAAATCTAAACGAAAAAACTAATTAAAGCTAATCGTATTACCATTTCCCGGGTATTTGCTTCATAGATAGTGCTTTTTAATGACGAGTAGTGAACATACTACTTCTTTTTCTTATCCAGAACGACAAGGTGGTAATGCTTATTTAGGATTATGGGCATAATAACCAAATCCACCTCGTTGAATGCATGGACGGCGTCCTTCATCATTGTTAGGGCAACATCCCCCTAATCCATCTGCTTGGACATTAGTAGCGCCAGCGGCCTCGTGATTGTGGTCAGTTTCTTGTAAGGGTATGGAGATTTGGACATAGATTCAAGGACGATCATCACATACACGTCCATAACATCGTCAACTGCCATCGCCTTTATTTCCTAACAACAGATACAGATGGTCCCGAGTGGTGTACACCCACTCGTTCTTCCAAACGATGGTCCTGAACAGTGAACACAAATTAAACGGAAACAAACTTTATTAAACAAAAACGGAATATACTAAACGGAAACATACTTTATTAAACGTAAACATAACATATTAAACAGAAAAAAACAATATTAAACGTCTGATAACTATTCTAAACAAAAACGTTGTATAATAAATGGAATCCTTGCAAATTAACGGAGAACCTAATCCAATAAACGAATAACTTACTTGTCGATTCTGCAGTTGAGATACATTCCAATTGCTGCTTTCTCCAAATCATTAAGCCGCATGAAACTGGGAGGATTTTTATTTTTGGGTATAAAGTTTGTCTTTACTGGCATTGTGTTCTCCCCAGTCAGTAAATCCTCCGCCATGATGGCCTCTACTCTCTCCCAGGCTCAATGTTCGTGGGTTCAGGCTGTGGTGGTGCGTCGCTGGTTGTGGTTCAGCCGACAAAGGGGCGGTCTTTGGGCGCCTCGAAGACAGTGATCGGTATATATTCTGTGGCAGCCGGAAGTTCTGCAGAGGTCTCCGATGGTAGGCCAAGGACAGCGGCTGGTTCATATGTGTGTGATTCAGCAACGATTGTCGGCGGTTCTTTTTGGGTGGCAACGCAATATTAGTGTTTTCGTGGTCTGAGGCGACCAACATATCTGTATGGTCGGTGGGTGGTTCAGTTGTGCCAGGGGCTAGTTCGTGGTTGGAAGTCCAAATGACGGGGTCGGAGATCGATGCTCTCTTGGCCGCTGGGTTCAACGGGTTGGGGAGGCGGGCATCATGTTCTTCATCCGTGTTGATTCAATCATACGGCCAAGTGTGGCGCCGCCGCCAACTTCAAAATTAGCCGTGCATTGACTTCGCTTAACATTTTAGTTTTTCGCCTTGGCCGATTTCCTCTTCTGCCTTCTTTTCGAGAAGAGGGGCCGAGAAGATTGCGACTGTGTTACCGCCTACCGCGAATCACGATGGGGTCCGGATGTGACTTTCTTTAACAAATTTCCTTTCGATACCGGGCCACGCTGCCTCGCATCGCGCCACCGTCGTCTTCTCCGTTTCCGGTTCCTCTGGCTTCGGAGCCGGTGGTTCAACGACCCGACTCTGTCCCTCCATTCTGTCAAGTCGGGACTTGATGCTGGCAATATCTCTAGAAAGAATCTTAAGTGTCTTCTCGAGGCGGGTTGCACTGTCATCATCCTTTGGCCTCCTTGTCGGAGTTTCCATAGAAGGACGACGTCGGGTAGTACGTGGGGGACTGATGGACTTGGAGCGTTCGCGAGACCTTTTTCTTGCACTGTCCGTCGCTCCCTTAGCACCCTTGCCACGGGATGGGTGCGCAATGGCAGCTTCTGGTCTAGGCCCCTGATTGTCCCGCCGCACGTTTCCTACATTCTCTTCTTCATCCAATGTGACGGGGACTAGCTCGGAAAACTGTAAAGAATCACAATGTGTCTTATGTTACACAGGAACGTTAGATATTAACCCCAATCAAATAATATTAAACTGTAATTCGTTTAGTTAAACGAAAACACGATAAGTTAAACATAAACACTTGAATTTAAATGAAAAAATAGTATTTTAAACGGGAAGTGCCTATATTAAACAGAAATATAGAATCGTATATGAGAGTTTTCAAATCTTAAAGGAAATGATGACAAAGTAACAGAAAAGGCTTGTGTACCTCCTTTCAAACGAGCGATTTAAGCATGGGACCAATGGAGGCTTGCTTTCTGAAGCTGTTCTCCCCATAGCTAAGGACCCTTGGTGTCCTCCCAAAGTGCAATTTCTTCCCGCTCCCAGTGACCTCATAGAACCAGATGTTGAGCGCGACAGTGCACCCTCTTAGATATCCAGTTTGTACAGTCTTGTTGGATTTCCTGGACTGAACCCATGCAGCTATCTTCGGGACGTCATCCATAAGCTTTTTGTGAGTGGCTTGCGCCCATGCATAGCGGTTCAATGAATCTAGCTTGTCCGCGTAGTCCGCAATCCAGTTAGGAACCGCACAAGAGGTGCTTGGGAAGAGCATCGTTCCAAGAAAGTACACCACCAGCAGCTTCACAAAGTTTTCTTCTTCCCCTCGTTTCTTCTGGACAAGTTGGAGAAGATTTTTTTTTTTATGGCATCTTTGTGCCTGTCATATATTTTACTCATGTATTTCTCTTCAAAAGCTGATTCCTTTTTCTGCTTCTTGAAGAGCACCCCCTCCCCATGGCAGCGAAGGCCAAATATGATAGCAATGTCCTCGGGTCTGAAGGCCAGCATGCTCCCTCCAATACTAAATTTGTCGATACACTCGTCATACCTCTCTAAGAGAGCATCCAACAGTCCTCTCTCCTGCATAACAGGTTCGATGTCCACTAATGGGGCAAATGGTGTCCTCCTAATGAGTTCCCAGTGCCTCTCAGTCATGTGAGGTTTCAACTCGGAAAGTGTTTGGTGGACTGGCACCAAGTAGCACCTACCGTTTACAAGATTAGACGACATATTTTCCGTAGGATCGCATCAAGAGAGATTTATTACTTGGGTTGTAGAACGCTTAAATGGAAACTATGAAGAATAAACGGAAAAAAAGTATTTTACATGAAAACATTGATAACACTTGTAGACATCATTCGTGGAGAATGTATAATAATAAAACGGATCCCCTTTTGGATACACCCTAAATCAGAAAAAAGAATAACCCCTAATCCCTAAATTTTTGTCATGAAGTTCCAAATGATGCGAAAGCAACAACCCAAAATCAAACCTCAATATCTTCAATCTTTCATCGCAAGTGCATACAAAAGAGGAAAAACAATCAAAAAGAAGGTAAAAATGATGGAAAACCCTAAACCTAGATCTAGGATTCCCAAGCATACTTTGTACCTTAGAGTAACCACTTTAAGAAACCCTAAACACTAAACTTCGATCTCTGGGAAGCAGCAAGAAGGTACACCGGCGGGATGTCTCCGGCAGAGGAGACTTCACGGTGGTGCAGCGTCAGAAAAGCTTTGGTTGCTCATGTAGTGTTTTTTTATGAACAGAAATTCAAAATTGGCGGTTGAAGGAGAAGTCGGTCGTGCGTGACAACCGACAGGCGTCCAGTCGTAGCCTCGGGATTCCAACCGCTGGTTGGTTTTGTATTAAGGGCATTTCAGACATTTTACATGTGCTTGCATTGGGTAGTGGGAGTGGTAATGATTTGTCAGAAGAGTATTTTCGTCCTGTAACCAAAAAATAGATGGTGTTAGTGGATGGAAGGACTTAAAATGCATTTGTTTAAAAAGGAGGGATGTTTTGGGATATTGCAAACTTCCAGGGACTTTTTGGGGTTTTGTGAAACTTTGAGGGACCTGTAGTTCATTTCCAGTTTGATATTTGTTGATGAAAATAATTATATTTTGTTATGATATGTGGATTTTAGAATTTTTTTGCTAAATTTATTTATAATTCGTAATAAAAGTTTTGATTGTAAATACACGCCTACTAAGTGTTTGATAAAATACATGTGAGAGAATTAACTTTGCTAAACTAAATATAAATTGTATGAAAATTATATATTTATATACAAATTAAATTTATATGTTGTTGATTAAAAGCAAATTATTTGAAACAGTTATTAAGTTATGAAGAGATATTTTAAAAGAAAGGTAGAATCAACGATTCCTATAAAAGAACATGTTCATAGTGCAAAAAAGAGTAATGTGGAAATAGGAAAAAATATTGAGAATGCAAAAAAAAAAAAAAAAAAAAACAAAGGTAATTTGGAAGTCAACTTTGTAAAACTTCCTATTGATTTTGGGCTAAGAATTCTAATTATGAATTTTCATGCTAATGATCAAGATGAAGTACGAAGAAGATACATGCTTAAAGGTCCTTGTCAATCACATAAACATGTTTTTCCACTCACACAATTTGGAACGAAATATTATAGACCATCTAAACCAGTTATTTTCATTGATAAAGAAAATTTTGATAATATTGATAATGAGTCATTATGCGATGTTTTCATAACATGAAAACTCGTCGTGGAAGCCTATAACATTTTTTATTAAGTTTAATATTTTGATGATATGTTTTGTGTTGTTAATTTTATTGAAAATTTATATGGTGCTCCCTTTGAACTTAAATCTTTCCTTTGCCATTGTTGGCTATTTTTCCACCATCCCACCAACCTAGAATTCTAAGATACCTTGGGGTAAGCCCCAAGGTATCCCTACTTGGGGACATGTGACTGGCGCTGGCCAATCACATGTTATTAATTTTTTTTAATACAATTTTAATAATTTTTTTAAAAAAAATAAATAATTAAACAGAAACTATCACAAATATATCTATACAAAATAATAAATTCAAACAATATATATTGTATAAATTAACAAATTGATACTGGGTTTAGGAAATACACACTCATAAGTTTCAAAAAATATATTGAAAAATAAAAAAATTGACATTCACAAACTCCAAAATGAAAATTACATTAATAATATTACACCGTATACATTCTTGGCAGTAATAAGTCATGAATTGAACATATATCCTAAAATCTTTTTTTTTAATTTACCATCAGACTATTTTTAAAGATTGTGTGCGAGTCTTTACAGATTGTGTGCGAGCCTTCATAACCTGTGTGCAGAGGCGCGCAAATCAAGGAGACTTTAATCTCGCACACAATTAGGAAGGTCTCGCACACAATCTCTAGGTATGCCCACACGGAAAATAAAATTTTTTGTGCGAGCCTTCACAAATTGTGTGCGCGTCTTCACAGCTTGTGTGCGGTAGCCCGCAAATCAAGGTGACATTAATCTCGCACACAATTAGGAAGGTCTCGCACACAATCTCTAGGTGTGCGCACATGGAAAATAAAATTCTGTGTGCGAGCCTTCACAGATTGTGTGCGCGGCTTCACAGCTTGTGTGCGGTGGCCCGCAAATCAAGGAGACATTAATCTCGCACATAATCAGAAAGGTCTCGCACACAATCTCTAGGTGTACGCACACGGAAAATAAAAATTTGTGTGCGAGCCTTCACAGATTGTGTGCGGTGGCCGCAAATCAAGGAGACGTTAATCTCGCACACAATCTCTAGGTGTGCGCACACGGAAAATAAAATTTTGTATGCGAGCCTTCACAGATTGTGTGCGAGGCTTCACAACTTGTGTGCGGTGGCCCGCAAATCAAGGAGACGTTAATCTCACACGCAATCGCGGAAGGTGCCTCGACACAATTCTAGGTGCTACACACGGAAAATAAAATTTTGGTGCGAGCCTTCGTGATCAGTGTGTGCGGTACTACAGATTGTGCGCGGCCCGCAAAATCAAGGAGACGTTAATCTCGCGACACAATCGTAGAAGGTCTCGCGACACAATCTCTAGGTAAGCATCACGTAAAATAAAATTTCAGGCGAGCCTTTCACAGACATGGCGATGGCTTCACAGATTGTGTGCAGTGGCCCGCAAATCAAGACGATGTTAATCTCGCACACAATTAGGAAAGTCTAGCACACAATCTCTAGGTGTGCGCACATGAAAAATAAAATTTTGTGTTCGAGCTTTCACAGATTGTGTGTGAGCGTGTATATTTAAAAATATTAAAATAGCATTTAATATCCAAAAATATTTAATATCAAAGATTAATTTTAATATAATAATAGAAATATGTAAACAAATGTTAAGTTCTATGCGGTTTATAATTAAATAATTTTATTAAGTTTCAAAATATTATATTAATCTTTTAATAAAAAAATTAAGTATAAAAGTATTGTGACCGGCATTGGCCGGTCACAACATCCTCAAGTAGAACGCACCCCAGCATCTGTGGCCCAACCAACTCCTTCTCATTTGCCTCCTTTGTCACGTTCCCAGTTGCTTGATCCCCCCACCAAGTCATCTATCAGGCTGGTCTCGCTCCTCGTCACGTGTTGGGCACGTTTGCCTCTTCTCACATAGCTGCGCCTGATAGGAGGTTTAGCACAATCTAATTCACTTGATCTTAATACTAATTATGTCCAACCATATATAAATAATAATTAGAATAACCTTTTCATCTTAGAGATGATACTTGAACAGAAAACATCAAAATAACTTTGAAAAAAAATCATACATAATATATACTTCACTTGTGCGCACACATAAATTAATCTTGTTAAAACAATCATGGACACAAACAAATGAAACTTATAAGACTAATAAACCACACCAAGAATCATTCATCAATTAATGCATCATAACCCTGAATTCCTCAAAGCTAAGCACTCCATCTCCATCAAGATCAAACCTACAAATCATGGCAGTGCACTCATCCACATCTCTAGAATTACCAAGCTTGCTAAGCATCCTCTTCAAGCTCTTCACCGTAATGCATCCTTGTCCTTCCATCTCATACATGGAGAAAGCCTCCCTCAACTCCTTCTCATCCTCATCCTCCTCACCATTAACACTTACAAGCTCCGTGAAGTCCTCTAAACTTAGAAGTCCATGATCACCAACAACAGCCTTAGCTTCCTCAATGCTCAACTGCTCTCCAATGCTTCTCATTAGATGCTTCAACTCCTCTGCAGAGATCTTTCCATCTCCATTCTCATCAAAGCAATGGAATACCTTCTCGATCTCAGTCTTTGAGCATAAGGCCATTGGAAAACAATTAAGTAACAATACTTGTGTCCTTGAGATTGAATCACTCGCTATGAATATGTGTATATAAATAGATTGATAGATAGGAAGGAAGGAAGGAGATGCATATGGAGTGATTGAGAGGGGACGTGCATGGAAATTAAGGTGTGAGAAGTATTGGAATAAGTCATGCAAAGTAAAGTTGTTCTCAAAGGACTTGGCAAACATATGGGAATTATGGATTGACGAAGTTAATAGAGAACATTTCAATTGGTGTGGGCATGCACTAAGAAAAAGTATTAATTTATTAATGAACTCTTAAGATTTAGAATATTTCTAGTCAGATAGGTGGGTTAATTTGTATGTTCTAGAAGATTTGTTGCAAGATATACTATAAATTGTATGTTTATTTGTGGCAATTTCAAGTAACATATTGCCGGGGACTGATATGCCACATAAACATCACTTTTATATTGTTTAAAAATAGTTTATTTATATTTTACAATCATTAACTAATTTTTTTTTTTTTGAAATAAGTGGATAAACCACAACTTATTTAGATTATGATAATAGGTTTAATCATTAACTAATTTTTAAGATCATAAATTTTGATATATTTTATAATTTCTTTTAAATATGCCACATGTATCTGCAGTCTATCAGTATGCATGCCACGTATGTGCCACATTTGCCAACACTGCCACGCAAACAATAAAATTGAATAAAATTTTGGCCAAACAAAACAAACTATAAATAAATAAATAAATCAGTGTCCTTCATTAACTCTTTGCTGATATATTTCAAGAGATATGGCTACAAATATTATGATTCAATAACTCGGGTCAAAACAATTAGTTGAGTCATGAATGGAAATAAACAGCTGAGACAAAATCTAAAAATGTTTTGAGTTTTTTGAAACATAATAAAAGAAAGACAAATAAGAAATTTAAATAGATTAAAATGCACTCCTTGCGCTATACATCTATCCACCTGATAGATATTCTAAGGGGAAAGGAGGGGAAAGGGAAAATATTTTAATTCTTAAAGAAGTGAAAAATCTAAAAAGGTTTTGATTTCATTTGGCCTTCCTCTCAGAGCCTTAAATATTACATTAGTTTTATCAATTCTATCTATATCTTCAAAATAAAATTATTATAAAAAATTAGGATCTATACATTTGAAAGTTAATTCTCCTGACTCTCCTAGTTGCTTACAGGTTGGAAGAAAAAAAATATATATTTTAATAAATAAACATTTGAACTTTAGCTGGTTTACACAGCACAGCAGTGAGTGAAAGTCGGTTAAAGAAGTTGTGGTGGAGGTTTGTATGTTAATTTACTTGTATTAAAAGAAAGAAAATAAAACCATGATATATTAACAGCTAGGAAAGAAAACAACTGAAATTCTTTCTCATGAAAAATTTAAATAATAAAAAAATTCCCAAAAAAAATAAAAGTTTGGCTACCAAATTTTAGTAGCACCTCTCAACATTTTACAATATGATTGATTTCTCGAAGTTATTAAAATAATTTTTTAAAAATTAAAAAAAATAGTCTAATACTACCCATTATTGGTGGCCGCCTTAGGCTCAATAGCAAACCGCGACTTGCCATCGGCGGCGTCCTCCGATCTAAGTTTATTCATGTAAATTCTAACCTCCTCTGCGATCATCTTTCTCATAATCGAAACGAAATCCATATCCTTGATCTCCGCTTCTGATTCCTTCTCTCCACCGCCGGCGTCAGTGCCGCCGCCGCCGCCGCCGCCGGAGCTGGTGCCGGCGACACCTCCCGGCGGTCTCAATGACAGCGACAACGCGGTCTCCTGAGCATCCTCTCTCCGGCACTGCCGCTTCGACTCGGACTCAGACGCCTCCGGGGTTTCCGGCACCGAAGAGGGCGGAGGTGAAGGGGGAGAATTAGGAGAAGGACGGTGCTGGTGGGAGTCGGATAGATGGCGGCGGCGGAGGGTAGAGTTCCAGTGATTTTGATCGCGTTGTCAGTGCGGCCAGGGAATTGGCGTGCTATGGTTGCCCACCGATTACCGTGCTTCGCATGGGCAGCGAGGATGGCGGCATCCTCCGCCGCCGTAAACGGACGGTGATGGACGGCGGGGCTTAGCTGATTACACCACCTTAATCTACAAGACTTCCCTGTTCTCCCGGCACTCCGGCGCTGATCTGGGTCCAATTCCGCGCGCCGTATCTCTCAACCAGCCTCGTCAGCGCCGCATCCTCCTCCGGGCTCCATGACCCCTTGATCCTCCCCCTTCCTCACCTTCTCAATCTCCGTTTCTGTTCTCCATTTGAGTTTAATTGTTTTCTTTTTCGCTGATGAATTTTACTTACACTTTTAATTTATAGAAAAGAGAGAGAAAGAGAGAGAGAGAAAGAAATTAAAGAGATGATGAGTGGTTAGTTTTCTTGCAGCGGCTGGGGATTCGTTTTGATTTTCAACAACCGTTTTCGGATGGGAATTAATTAAGGTAAGAGACTAATTAACCCCTTTCCAATGACTTACGGCAGTTACTCGCTCGACTCTCAACTGCCCAAACTTCCTATTTCAGATCTATAGAATTAAAATGTGGAATCATCTCGATCATCAATCAGGTGTGGGCGCTTTAAAATTAGCATTGTCAAAAATATATTATGATCTAGATGATTTCACATTTTGTTTTCATGATCCCATGGAACTGGCATTCACTCAATGCATGTCACATATAGTGTGTTGAAATTCCTAATTATTTTCAATTTATAGGTTAAAAGAGTATTTATTTTTCATCAAATAACATGTTAGTTTTTTTAGTTAGTCACGTCACGTTACATAACATGCATGCAGGAGGAGTTTATGAGGAGGGGAAATTGAGAAATTATTGAAAGGGTAGTAAAGGCAAAAATAAAAGAAAATAACGAAAAAGAAGGATTTACTTGTAACGGCCCAAACGACCGATTACATGGAGTCAGTTACGAAGAGAGAGAGAGATGAGAGATCGCATCATTGACGTCATCTACCCAACTGCCCCGTTCTGATTTGCCGTTAGTAAACGGAGAAACAGCTGGATCGTTGACGTCAGCTTTGACTCATGTGGCGTGTGAGTTTTGGCGCGAGGCCGTAAGTCGTCGGAGCCAGCTGTGAGTGGGTCCTATGTCAACACCCGTCGGTGGAGGTTGTAACCGTCGGATCGAGACAGACTGGCGGGAGAATCAACGGTCAGGATCTCATCGCCCGGGTAGGACTAGGACAGTAGGATGGAGGGAGGGAGGGAGGTCCCTTTCAGTCTTTATCGAATATGGGACTATTATTGCTTCAATGCACTGTTTTTTGTTCACATTCCGAGCCTCAAATAAAATAGTAAGATATTATTTTAAATATACCCAAAATTATTATTGTTAATATATTTTTGAAAAAAATGGGATTTTTAAAATTTTATGATAAAATCAACCATCATTTATTAAAAATATCTGCCTCATGCTAGTATATAATAAAATCAACCATTATTTATTATTTTTAATATATTTTTTGAAAAAAATGGGATTTTTACAAGTATATAATAAAATCAACCATCTCATGCTAGTACAGATAGATGCATATAAGGAGAAATAGGATTAGCAGCATTAATCTTTCTAGACTAGTATTTTAACACTTTCAACTAATAGGACACACATCCATTAAGACATGCTATTGCTCTCACTTTTTCTACTATCTCTTCGTCTTATTCACACTTTTCTTTTCACAAAAGAATTATCCTGATGTTTAAAAAGTTCACATATACCCCTAACTATTGTGTTCTCGCCTTTGTATCTAGGTCTATTTAACAAGTGCATACACTTTTTCGATAGGCATATATACATTATTAATTTTTTTTTACATAATTTTTATATTTTAAATATTATTAGTTATAAAATTAATTTATATTTTGAAAGTATATTTATTCCTATGATTATTATATTAACATGGCTAATAAATATGCTATAAATATATATATATATATATATATATATATATATATATATATATATATATATATATATATAGTGCGTATATATTAACATTTTAAGTCTGATTGACTTAGCCCATTTTGCTAGAAGGACTTTTAAAAAGACTTCGAGAGTAGTAGTTAATGACTTATCATTTTTATGTTTGAGTATGTTAATCCAGAAGTACTTTTATAATAATAAAAAATAATAAAAATAGTAATAATGGTATTTTGGTAATTGACCCTTTTCTAAATAGGTTTAAAAAGGTTTCGGAAGGATGTTTTGGTAATTAACACTTTCTAAAATAACTTTTACAAAACGACTTTTTTCAAAAGCACCAAACCACTAGCTTCTGAAAAAAGCACTTTTAGGGCTTTTTTTAGTACTTCTGCTTTTTTTAAAAGCTCATCCAAACACCTTTCTTTTCTCCGTAGTTTAACTTACTCCGTAAGCACTTCAAGAAAAAACCAATCCAAACACCCCTTAGCCCACGGCATGATATTTTAAGGATTTCCAACCATATGGATGGAAAGAACATCAAAAAATAAGCTAGCATAATGTCTTCATGTTAAATGGTGAAATTCTGTACCGGTAAGAATTTTATAAATTTTCACCCATTAAGATGAAGACCTTATACCTTCCCAAATTATATGAAAATTTACATGTTAGCTTATTTTTCAATGTTCTTTCCATCCATACCGTTGGAAATCCTTCAAACATTCTCCAGGTGGGAGGCGACTGCAAATAAACAGTGTTTCCGATTAGCCTTATCTTATCAGAATTAATATATATATATATATATAATCTAATTCACTAACAAACTATTTTTTAATTATTAAAATACTTTATCGTTTGTGAATCTATACATTCTCATAAATTTTACCCATTAAAAAAAAACAAATTTGAAGCAACTATTACCACACTCCCTCTCAATCTCAAAATTAGTAAATGTGATCATATATGATCGCATAGAGTTGACTAATAATAATAATAATAATAAAGATAAAGTCATTAAATATATCTAAAATGTTAAATGTATATTATATTTAAAATTGTTAATCATTAGTTTGTAAGTTTAATTACCGAAATGGTCCCTCTATTTTTCTCTATCTTGCCTTTTAGTCTTTGTTTTTCATTTTGTCACATTTTAATCCCTCTACTATTTATATTGGGTAAAGTAAAACTCTCTATTATTTAGATTGGGTAAAGTAAATCTCTCTATATTTAATTCCTTATATATTTGACAGCCTAATCTAAATAGTAAAGGGACTAAAATGATACAAAATGAAAAATAAGGACTAAAAAAGAAGAGAAAAAAAATAGAGGGATTCTTTAGATAATTATACCTTAGTTTGTATACTTCACCCATCCTCTTAGCTAGAAACAGTCAAAGTATATATATATATATATAGAAGAAGTTAAAACTAATTAAAGAATAGATAAGAATACTTGGATAATATGGACGTACAGTTTGTTTGAGAGATTCATTGTACTGCATGCCTCTCAACTACAAGTCCTTGGTTGTACATAACATTGATTGATAGACAGGTACATCAGTCATCAGGAGCTAACAAGAAACCAAATCTCTTTGTTCAAATATCTTGTCAATGAGTTGTTAAATGGTTTGCATGAATTGTGAAAGAAAAAGTGATTTTTTAACGGTAGGATTTTTTAAAAATAAAATAAAATTATGACAAGAAGACCATCTGTTTAATAAGTTGTTGATAAAATCTCGTTCTACATTATTAATCTCTCTATACTGATGACCAGGTCAACTTTTATAATATATTTATTTTTTGAGATATTTTTCTGTTTATAGATATATATTCTAAATAAGAGATCCAGAGCTCGATACATTATTATTTAATCATTCAGGATAAACTATTTACCACAAGTAAAAAATTAAATATTATAAGTGATAAATTGTTGATGGGGATTTGTTTTGTCAAATTAATAAACAGTAGAATACAATCTAAGGGTGCGTTTGGTTCACGGATTGGGAATGGGTATGGGAATGGGAAGGAATGGGTATGGGAAGGGATGGAAAGGTATGGGAATGAAAACTATGTTTGGTTGGAAGGGTTTGGAATGGTAGTTTATTGGGAATGGGAAAAATAAAAGAAGAAATATATGAGGAAATGACACTTTTGCCCTTTATGCAAATAACATGTATTATGTAAACCAAAATAGGTTTGTTAAATGATAACTACTTTTTATTTTTAAGTATTATAAATTATTATAATAACTTATTTAAATAATTATTTTTTAAAAATGTTTTTAATAATTTAATTATTATTTAAATTATTCCTATCTATGATTGTTTATAAAAAACTGTCATATATTTAACATATATTATGTGATTATTATTTTGATGTTTTAATTTATATTATTTAATTTACATTTAACATATTTTATAAAAAAACTGTCATATATTTAACATATATTATTGATTTAAAATATTTTTAATAATTTAACATATATTATGTGATTATTATTTTGAAGTTTTAATTTGTTTAAGTAGCAATTGGGAACCGGATTTAAGCAAATCATACAACAAATAATGTGTAGACAACAAATTAATGTGCAGAATAACATAAATAATGTTAACAAATTAACATAAAATCCAGTCAAGTAGCTTTATTTAATCATAAAAAGTCAAGTAGCTTCATTAAACCATAACATTGAAATATCAAGACTCCAACAACATCGAAGAACAAAAAAATTAATTCATCTATAAACATTCGAGACTCGAACCATGAAATTGTCAACTAGCTTCATTAAACCATAAAATTGTCAAGTACCTTCATTAAAACATAACATTCAAACAAAATGTAAGAACAAAACGAATATGTCATCCAAATAACATACAAGACTACCATAAAAGCATCCAACTAGCTACCATAAAATATTACATCAAGTGTTAAACATGTTTTCAGCCATGGTCAGTCTAAATTGTGTCCATTCATCTATTGGTTCAACAGCTGTAATGTTTTCGACATCATCTTCCATGTTTTCCTCCTGGGTTGGATTGACAACATCATCTTCTGTAGGGTCTTCTGTCATCTCTCTCCTGATAAAGTTATGGAGTAGACAACATGCATTAATGATTCGTCGTTGGGTGATTATGTTGTAAAAACATGGGCTAGCTAAAATTTTCCAATGACTTTTTAGAAGACCAAATGTTCTCTCAATGACGTTTCTTGCACTAGCATGCTTCATGTTGAAAAATTCTTGAGGTGTAAGTGGTTGATGTCCATCGGCCCAAGAACTTAAGTGATATCGTTGTCCTCGAAAAGGCGCAAGAAAACCAGGGCAATTTGCATACCCAGCATCCACTAAATAATAGAAACCTGGTAGATTGACAAACAATTATTATTAGTTAATGATTCAGATGCTATTTATTGGTATGATCCAAAAAACAATATAATAAATACTTTTTTATACCATCTGGAACCTTCAATCCATTGGGCTTTGTTACGGCATCCCTAAGAACTCGACCGTCATGAGCTGAACCTTCCCAGCCAGCTAAGACATATATAAATTGCATGTCTTAACTGCAAACCGCGAGAACATTAGTAGTTAATTCAGATTTTCTTGATCTAAATCGTGGTCGATCAGCGTTGGGCACATTCACACGAATATGCTTTCCATCTAATGCTCCAAGACAATTCTTCATTGGAAAGAAAATGAGTTGTTAGTTTTTTTCATATATAGGACTAACATGGCATTTGGGGAGACGGTTATTACCTTAAACCACTTCCATCTGTAGTCATTTGAATCTTCGGGTACAGGTTCTGGTTTCTTCAGAAGAACAGAGTGACAGAGAATAACTTATTTTAACACAGAATGGAAATGTCGACTAACTGTCTCGCCCAATCGGAGGAAGTCAAATTTAATTACTCTATTCTTCGCATGGTGTGTTATAATGTTTAAAAACATTGCAATCATCTCTTGGACATCAACATTTATCGTGCCTTGTAGACCGCAGGTTGTAGTTAACAATTCACACAAGTTATGAAAGCAACCTCGATCCATACGTAGTTTATCGATGCATCTAATATCACTTTCATAAACTAGACGGCGGAGGTACTCATGTTGCTTGAGGCGTCTAACAGATGTGGACACGATCTCATGTTGGATCATTCTTTTTCTATAATTATGTCGCTTCATTGAGTAAGTGGTGATCATGACACTAAGTACGTAAAAGTAGCATAACATCATTGCCAAGTATACCCGAACTTCTTTAATCTTGGTCATATTATCAAAATCTAAATTAACAAAAACACATAGCAACATAAAGATGAATGAAGTTGGAAATTTATGTATGATAATATTGTATTGACTTGCTAAGACTCAACAGATAAATTAATGTAAGTGTATATAAGCTTACTTCTCAACTTCCAACAATTTTTCAGAGACAACAGGCAAGTTAAGAGCATATATTAAATTTTCTGAAAAATGCACGTGACCTACTATTATTAGACCTAGTGTTCTTATTCTCCACTAAATCCATTGTTATTTGTTTTATACTGACAAACTATAGCATGATTGATAAGTTGTTGAAGTGAAGAAAGGAAATTATAAGATAGTGAATTGTACTCATAAGCCTACAATCAGAAAAAAATAATAATAATAAAGCACATAGAATATTGTCTATTTTGTTTAGGAAAAAAATAGTTTTGAAACTGATAGGCAACATCCAATTTAATCAGCTCATATAGAACCAGTCTTCAACAAAACAATATCATATTAACCAGTCTTCAATGGCTTACTTCAGTTAATGTTTATAGGTCCTGTTAACATTCATTTTTGTTTTGCATGCTGTAACAAATATCATATTAACCAGTCTTCAATGGCTTACTTCATATTATGTAACAAATATCAAATCTTCCATTTTTGTTTTGCATGCTGTAGGTCATGTTAACATTCATCAAATTCTTATTTGTTCTGCTCTATTTTTTTCATGTGTGATTGGTGTTAAAAAGGAAAACTTGTTTACTGTTACTGAGATTATGCATATTTCTTGCAACAGTCATTGGCATTGGCTCACGTGGACATAAATATAGATGATGGGAAGGTAGTTCTTGTACCCTGGGTTGAAACTGATTTTAGAACAGGATTAACTAAAGTAAAATCTTTAAGGATAAACCACAAACATTAACTAAAATTAGACATTGAAATTTAATCAGTACCAAATTCAAACTACAAGGCACTCAATTCACAGGATAAAATCCCAACAAACTTTTATCCTAAAGATGACTTTGTATATTGCTGCCCATGGATAACATAATTAAAAATAAATAAATTTTGAACACCAATTCATCATCCATTATAACTAACGATTACAGTTCCAATATCCAAATACGGCAATTGAGAAAGCTAGAAATATGATAGAAAAGCTAGAAATACAGTTCCAGTCTCCATTATAACCAACTTATGGGATTGCAGACAAAGGAAAGAGGGAAACCTGATGCGCCGGTGCCGAAGATGGTGGGGAGTCAGAGGCAGGGAGGGCGCCGAGGATGGTGAAGGAAACTTGGTGCGCCGGTGCCGAAGACGGCGATGGAAACCAGACGCGAGCGGAGAGGATGAGGGATTAGGGTTGGCGGTGCGCGATCGGGAAAAAGAAAAGAGAATCACGAGTTTTAAAGTTTAAGGGCAAAATAGGTATTTCCCATTCCGGGAATGAGTATTCCCCCCAATTTTGGGGGGAATGCCAAGCCCCCTATTTTAGCCTTCCCATTCCTTTGCATTACCCCTCCATGCCCATTCCTGCCAAACCAAACATGGGAATGACCCTGCGTAAGGAGTCATTCCCATTCCCATAGTGCATACCAAACGCACCGTAATTTACTTTTACTTATTTAACCTGGTACTGTAAGCCAACTTTTATATTATAATTATATATTGTTGGGGTGAGCCGTAAACATGCAACATCATAGAGCATTTGAATATGAATTCGAAGATCTTTCCATATTTCTCTTACCATATTTACAAATGTAATTATGCCTAGAATCTTGTATAACCAAACATAGAAGACAAACCCTTGTATATGTACTGCATCTTCTCTTTACAAAGTAATAGAAAAATGAGATGATTCTCTCCCACTATTTTCTTCAATTCTATCATGGTACCAGAGCGGGTTATTATCATCTATACTCAGTGATTTATCATCTTGAGCTGTTTTACTTCTCTACCAATGACGGATTCCAACAGCGTGGTTCATTCCACGGACAATGATATCCTCACGGAACTGACCTCCCATATGATAGAAATTCTCCACTCAACTTCACACCTGACCTCGACTCATGAATTTGTTGCGGCTCCGATCGGCATCAAGTTGAATGGCACCAACTATGCTCTCTGGTCTCAAGTTGTCGAGATGTACATCTCTGGCAAATACAAGCTAGGCTATATCAATGTTGACTTGCCTCAACCACCACAGACAGATCCAATGTTCCGGAAGTGGCGCACGGGCAACGCCATTGTGAAAGGCTGGTTGATTAACTCCCTTGATCCCTCACTAATTGGCAACTTTATTCAGTTCCCGACGGCTAAACAAGTGTGGGACTACATTGTGACAACATTTTTTTTATGGTAGTGACACCTCACAAGTGTATGATCTTCGACGCCGGGTGACACCACTTAAGCAGGCTGGTGGGTCCTTGGAAAAATATTATAATACTTACGAGGCTTATGGAGAGAGATAGATTTCTGGCTCTCGAACCCAATGATTTGTGGTACTGATATCCAACAGTACAATAACATGGTTCAAGAGGAGTGTGTCTATGTTTTTTGGATGGTCTTGATGATAAACTTGATAAGATTCGTGATGATGTTCTTTAGATGCAACCATTCCCGACAGTTGAGCATACGTATGCTCATGTTCGTCGAGAAGTGGTGCGCCAAGCAGTCATGACAGGCAGTAGTGTGGAGGCTCCTCCAGGTGTAGTTCTAGCCTCGAAAGGGCTCATGCATGGGAAATTTGTCTCTTCCTCATCTGGTTTTCTCTCTCTTGATAATGGTGGCAAACCCAACTCGACCAAGCAAAGACAACAGGTTGAGGTTCTCATTGTGGAGGGACAAAGCATACTCGAGATACATGTTTCAAACTACATGGGTATCTTGATTGGTGGAATGAACTCCAAGCCAAAAACGTTATGAGATTCCAAATGCCAATGGCGGGACTAGCAAGGCAGCAGTGGCAGTAGCTGAATCAAATCTCTCTCTCACACCTCTAGTTGAGACTCCACTAGAAGGGATGTTAGACCCCAATTCAGGTACTGAACTTCTTTGTCCTGATAAAGATGTTGATAGGCATGATTGGACTCAGGAGCCACCGACCACATGACATATATATAATGCCAAGGATTTTTCACAGTTCTCCATACCTCACCACTTTAGCATTACGAATGCTAATGGGGTGACTTCTCTGGTCACTGGGGCTGGCACTGTAACGTTATCACCTACTTTGCCATTATCTCATACTCTTCTTGTCCCATCTCTCTCACATAGATTATTATGTATCAGACAAGTTACTAAAGCCCTAAACTGTGTTGTCTATTTTTATCCTCATTTTTGTCTTCTTCAGGATATTCTCACCAATGAGATTATTGGGCGTGGTACTGAGAGAGGGGGATTATACTATCTTGATGATTTCGTCAAGGGCCAAGCATATCACATGCATCACTCAAGTGATACCACTGAACAACAGATTTGGCTTTGGCATCGTCGATTAGGGCATTCTTTATTTGGGTATATGAAGCATTTGTTTCCCTCTTTGTTTTCCAAAAGGTCAGCTTCGGACTTTAAATGTGATGCATGCATCTTAGCTAAGAGTCATCGTGTGTCTTATCCATTGAGTTTGAATAAAAGCAATATTCCTTTTGCTTTGATTCACACTGATGTATGGGAACCTTCTCCAGTATCTACAATGTATGGGATTTATTGGTTTGTGATATTTGTTGATGACTGCACTCGTATGACGTGGCTTTTCTTACTAAAACACAAAGATGAGGTCTTTACTGCTTTTCAGTCCTTTCATTCCATGATACAGACTCAGTTCTCAGCTAAGATTCAGGTTCTCAAGTTTGACAATGGTGGTGAATTTGTGAATCAAAGATTTCAAGACTATTTCGGTATTCATGGACTTATTTAAAAAACCACATGTCCCCATAACCCTCAGCAAAATGGGGTAGCTGAGTGGAAGAATTGCCACATACTGGAGACCGCTTGGGCTTTTCTAATTGGGGCCCATGTACCTAACCATCATTGGGCTGATGCTGTCACGACTGCAGTACATCGACTCAATCGGATGCCCTCCAAGGTCTTGAATTTTCAGACTCCACTCCAGGCTCTCTCAACATATACTCACTACCATCTGTATTGATAATTCCCCCATGGATTTTTGGTTGTGTTGCCTTTGTTCACCTCCATAAGAATCAGAGGTCAAAACTTGATCCATGTGCCATTCGTTGTCTCTTCTTGGGTTATGCCTCGTACTAGAAAGGATATTGATGTTATGATACAGTCACAAAATGAACCTATGTTACTATGGATGTCACCTTTCTAGAATCTGTTATATTCTATTATCCACCAAATCCTAATATTACTCTTCAAGGGGAGATACGAGAAGAAGGGCCTAATTGGCTTAGATTGGATTGGGGAGAACCTACAGAGTTGGAACTTGTAAACTCGGATCTACATAATAGTCCAGGGGTACCTAAAGGGATAGAATCAAGTACGACTTTAGAGGTACCTTCGGAAGATGCTCTCAATGATGATTTTGCTCTTAATATTGATTCCCCCCAGTATCTAGTACCCGATGGCCCATCTCTTGAGAATATTCCTGAGGTAAGCCCTCCTAATACACAAACTCTCAACAATATGGATATTTCTGTTGGTTATCACTTATCTTTCAGGCATAATCGTGGCAAGCCACCTAATAAGTATTCTCCAAGATTGAGAAACAAAGATCGAAGTATCCTATTGCTAACTATGTGTCCACTAAGAAGCTTCTAAAGCCTCTCAAAACCTTTGCAAATGAACTTTCCTATGTTCACATTCCTGTCAATACTGAGGAAGCACTCACCGACCCTAAGTGGGTCCATTCTATAAAGGAAGTGATGGAAGCCTTGCAAAAGAATGAGACGTGAAATCTTGTCCCGCTACCTGAAGGGAAGAAAACAGTGGATTGTAAATGGGTTTTTTCCATTAAGTACAAGGCAAATGGATCAGTCGATCGATATAAAGCAAGGCTAGTAGCAAAAGGTTACACGCAAACTTATAGAGTGGACTACCAAGAAACTTTTTCACCAGTGGCCAGATTAGACACAATGAGAGTACTCTTATCTCTCGCAGCAAATCTAGATTGGTCACTACATCAATTTGATGTGAAGAATGCCTTCCTCCATGGTGATCATAAAGAGGAAGTCTACATGGATACCCCATCGAGCTATACGGTAACATCAGGAGATACGATAGTGTGCAAGTTACAATGGGCACTATGTGGATTAAAACAATCATCTTGTGCATGGTTCGAGCGATTTCTTGGCAATGAAGAAATATGGATTCCAACAAAGTAATTCAGATCATACCCTATTCTTAAAACATCGGCATGGTAAGATAACAACCTTAGTAGTCTATGTAGATGACATGATTATTACAGGAGATGACTCAGAAGAAATTCGAGGCTTGAAGGACAATTGGCAAGGGAATTTGAGATGAAAAATCTAGGACGGCTAAAATATTTTCTGGGAATTGAAGTCTCACGTTCAAAGGAAGGCATCTGTATACACTAGATTTACTATCGGATGTGGGGCTACTGGAGTGCAAGCATGCAGACACACCAATTATTTAAAACCACAAACTTGGAGAATATCCCAACCATGTTCCAGCAAATAAGGAGAGGTACCAAAGACTAGTTGGAAAGCTTATTTATCTCTCACATACTCGTTCGGATATTGCCTATGATGTCGGTGTAGCTAGTAACCCAATTTATGCATTGTCCAAGTGAAGACAACATGGATGCGGTAACTCAAATTCTCAGATATCTAAAATCCTCTCTGGAAAAGGACTTATGTTCACTAAAAATAATCACTTGAGGGTGGAAGGTTATACTGATGCAAACTGGGTAGGAAACATTTCAGACAGGAAGTCCACCTCAGGGTACTTCACATTTGTTGGTGGAAATCTTGTTACTTAGAGAAGTAAGAAACAAAAAGTGGTAGTATATATTGTCAAGTGTTGAGGCTGTATTCCGTGGAATGGCAAAAAGTGTGTGCTAGCTTCTTTGGCTTAGAAGATTGTTAGCAGAAATTGGATTTGCTCCAAATGGCGAGATAAATCTATTTTATGACAACAAGGATGCTATTGATATTTCTCATAATCCTATTCAACATGATCGAAACAAGCACGTAGAGGTGGATCGACATTTCATCAAACAGAACCTTGATGCCAAAATAATTTGTTTCCCATTTGTTAAATTTGAAGATCAATTAGCAAACATTATTACAAAGGCGGTATGTAGCAAGAACTTCTACAGCTCACTTGACAAGTTGGGATTTAGGGATTTGTACTCACCAACTTGAGGGAGAGTGTTGACACGAGCTGTAAACAAGCAACATCATAGGGCATTTGAATTTGAATTTGAAGATCTTTCCATATTTCTCTTACCTTTTTTACAAATGTAATTATGGCTAGAATCTTGTATAACCAAACATGGAAAAGACAAGCCCTTGAATATGTATTGCATCTTCTCTTTGCAAAATAATAGAAAAATGAGATGATTCTCTCCCGCTATTTTTCTTCAATTCTATCATTTATAATTTACTTTTACTTATTTAACCTGGTAATAATTTGAAATTAATGATTTTATCAAATAAATGAATTTCTTTTGAACAAAAATGTGAATATGTTGATATTATGGTGGAATTTCTAGGCTAATCGTTGATTCATTGCTTGAAAATACAACTGCTTTAAAAGAAAACCAAATGCTCAACCAATTCATACACAAGTTCTTTCTTCAATATTTTAGTTTTCTAATTGAAAGGTTTTTTGTTTTTTTGTTTTTTTTTTTTTTTTTGATAGATTTGAACAAGCCACTAGAAATAATGTATTAGTCAATTTTTTTTCATGAAAGTAATAAGATTGACGTGTTGTATTTTTATTTTTAAAAAAATACATGACATTATGATCATAATGAACAACTTTCATTGATTTAGAAAATTTATTTGATAAGTTGATTAATTGACAATAATTTGAGACAAATGAGTTTACCATATGATAAAAATAGCTTTGGTGGTATATATATATATATATATATATATATATATATATATATATATATATATATATATATATAAGTATGATAATGGGTTGCTATGCCTAATGTAGATTCATTTTTTGAAAATCCAATTATGTTTGAAGGTTTTTTTTATTAGACATGATGTACACATTATAGTTTGTTACTTAGTTAGAACTAACTAATATTCTATATCTAATATACAACTCATAGATTGTTACTTAGACCTAGCTAGTATATTTTTGTAGTTCTTCATTGAATGTGATTTTGATAAATTTAACAGGGAGATTCCTCTCTCAATATTTTTCTCCAAGACATTTTTCTATCCATCTTTTCAGCTCAACATGGTATTAGAGCAAGTTATCAACCCTGCTGCCCCCCGCCATTGCTAAGCTACTCAAAGCTTGCTGGTGTGTTGTTCTTGTTTTTTTTTTTTTTTTTTTTTGATCAGAAGAGTCACATAGTGACTATATATTAAAAAAGGAAAATACGAAATATTACACCATTATCAGGTACTTAGAAGCATACAATTCTATCACAAAACATGATGAACTAGGGCATGATAGCACATGAATACAGGGCATGATAGAACAGAGCAAGCAATCTGTAGATGAACAACCATGGAACCCATCAACAGCAAGCAAATCAAGATCCCTATCTTGAGTTGCTTGCCGTTGATGGGTTCCATGGTTGTTCATCTACAGATTGCTTGCTCTTGTTTGTCAATCTTCGTCTGACCTTATTCTTCACATTCGTCAGTCCTTATTTTGATTGATATGGCTAGATCATCCAGCGCAGATGCTTTGGTTTAGAATTCCAGAAATTCTTCCATTGATGATCCGTCGAGCCCCTACTTTCTTCATCACTCCGATGGTCATGGAGTTGTTTTGGTTTCTCAACTGCTTACAGGAGAGAAATTATGCTGCTTGGAGTCGAGCTATGTTGATCGG
Source organism: Dioscorea zingiberensis (assembly GCA_026586065.1). NCBI lineage: Eukaryota > Viridiplantae > Streptophyta > Magnoliopsida > Dioscoreales > Dioscoreaceae > Dioscorea > Dioscorea zingiberensis. The sequence goes on from CM048820.1 coordinate 46,696,444, forward strand.
ATTGTCCGTGAAAACAAGATCGGATTCATTGATGGATCGATTGTTAAGCCATCAGATACTGATCTTAATCTTCTTAATTCTTGGATCATGAATAACAATATGGTTATCTCTTGGATATTGAACTCTGTCTCCAAAGAGATTTTTACTAGTATAATATTTATTGAATCTGCTCGTGAGATTTGGATTGATCTCAGAGATAGATTTCAGCAAATTAAAGAATGAACCTAGAATTTTTCAGCTCAGGAAAGAGTTGATGAATCTTGCTCAGGGACAAGATTCAGTGAGTTGCTATTTCACTAAGCTGAAAACAGTGTGGGAAGAGTTGAGCAACTACAAGCTTGTTTATAATTGTGGCAACTGTTGGATTATTTGGTGTTCAAAACACGCAGCGGAAGGCGAAATAATCCAATGGAAGATCTATTTGCACTTAAAATTTATTTAACATGTTGAAGATCGGATCTAAAACATACCTTGGAAGCGAGTTCCTTTTTCCTCTCGAACCTCTTCGATAATGCGAAGACTCTATGCGTATCCACACCGAGACCAACCTTTGCTATCAACCCTTTGACAAAATGGAATCGATGAACAAATTGAAACAAATAGTTTTGACTCTCAAAACTCACTTGATGGATTGTATCTCTTCTCTCTTTTGTGTGTCTTAACCCATATGCAAGCCTACATATATATAGGCATTTCCATGAGGCTTTTGGGCTTCCCAAAACCATTAAGTGCATGTGGCTTTTGGTTTTCCCAAAACCCTTTGGTCTTCCAAAGACCTTTTGGTTTTCCAAAAACCAACACATCCAATCATTATTCCTTTTGTCCATTAATATTAATTATATTCTCTATGCTAGTAAAGAATATAATAATATTCCATTTGGACTAATTTATTTTATTTATTTGATAAATTAAATAATCTAATTTAATCATCAAATAATAAAACAATTAATCCTATAGCAAAGATTAGAACACTCGTTAGTGTTTGACCCCATAGGTTCAGTACTAAGCTGGTAGTAAATTAGTCATACTACTTTACTAATCAAGGTTGGCATCTAGCAACACTCCTTAACCACCGGATAGCATGAAGTATACAATTACTCTCAAGAACCCGTTGAAGAATAATGTAATATTTTCCTTCTGTCTATAAAGCTCCGGGTCAACCCTAGGATATGGTTGAACTGTCAAATCCCAATAGGTTGCCAACTATGTTTCATGTCAATTATAATCGACCAACGAATGACTTAAGAAACACTTTTCTTCTTCATTCGTTTGCCCTGGCCAAGGTCTTAATTTAGTCGTTATAAATAATGACAACATAGAGCTCATACTCATTACCAAGAGTTGACAGATTCCTTCTTGATCAATCATTAATTCTACAAGTATTTAATCATACCCAATATCCTTTCAACTATCATCCTAGGACAATAGGTGCCCAGAATCAAAGTATGATAAATAGCTTGTTAATTACTATGATGATCTCAGGTCAAAGAAACTATTATATCTCATTCTTCAAGAGAATATCCTATTGACAGTTTATGGTAATATTAACCATTAGGAATTCTCAATTGAGTCAGTTCAATGATCATATCTCCATATACATCATCTATATATGTGATTTAGTCAATGAGATCAACTAATCTTTATCTTATAAAGATCAAGCCACACATATATTGATCTAACCGGATCACTAATATCCTATTCTTAATGATCCTGTGATCAAGAACAATTTTAGATTAAATCATTTTAGACTTGACTCTCATTATTATGATCTCTATCATAATGACAAGTCTCTAAATTTAATCAAGGACTTTATCATATTAAACACTTAATATGATAACAAAAGTAAGGCAATGCCATATATTAATCAAACCATATTGTTTGAAATGTGTTCAAATTATTACATAAGAGATTGGGTCTAGGGCATATCAACTATATCCCTAACAGCAACATGGTCAGTAGCTACTGATGGATCCATTGCCTACCATCAATAGCATATTTTCTTTGATTTCTCAAGAAGAACATCAACGCAAGGTTGGTAGGCTGATTAATGCTAGTCCAGATCCCACTGGTACGATGCCCTTTGTTGCCAAGGCAAATTTTTCTGAGGGAAACAAGAAGTCTACTGAGAATTCTGGTTATAAGAATCCAAAGAAGGAGAGACCATACAACAATCATTGTAAAATTCATGGTAATATTGTTGATCGTTGCTTCAAGCTCCATGGTTACCCGCTTGGCTATAAGCCTCGGTCTTATGAATCCAATTCTTCTTCAAGCACTTACAATTCTGTGAATCAGGCAATCTTATTAGAGGAACAAGCTGATCATGCTTCTTCTAATGGTTTCTTCCAAAACCTGTCCCCTAGGCAATATCAGAAGCTTATGTCAATGTTGTCCACTCATCTCTCCACTACCTCCAAAGTTACCACAAAGTCTCAGCCTACTGTTGGGCGTTGCTTCCTTCACTTTAGGTACATGTTTCTATGTTACCTTGAGTGACGTGTTTTTGGCCTCTTCTAAATATTGGGTAGTGGATTTTGCCCAACCAAGCATATATGTTCCATTGCTTCTACTTTTGTTTCATTACACCAGATTAGTTGCTCCCATATTACCCTGCCTAATCATGTACAAGATCCCTGTGACTATTGCTATTTATGTTCGACTTAGCTCAGATTCGATCCTCAAGGATGTTCTCTTTGTGCCAACATTCAAGTTTAACTTGTTATCTGTTTTTTTTTTTTTTTTTACTAACAAGGAGCTTAAAACAAGCTATAAGAAGAAAAGAAAAAAGTAAACACGAGGACAAACAGGAAATAAGCTATCAAAAGCGCAGCCCTGCTGCATTTGTGGCCTCTTCAAGCCACCTGGGCTTATCAGTGCCTTGGTGGAATAAAGACAGTTGAGGGTGCCTCCTGCCATAGTTGGAGAGCAAATCGGCAATGTTGTTTAGTTCTCTTGGGCGTGTCGATCTCCAGTCCCGGAAGGTTGTGGCTGACTCCTTAATTCTCTGTATGTCCAACTGCATTCTCCATGAGACAAGTGGATTGGCCTCCTCCAGCATCGTCAAGGCCTCCATGCAATCTGTAAATATCCTGTTTGGCTTCAAATTCCATTCTAAACAATGCTCCACAGCAGCTCCAATTGCCAGCAGTTCCGCTTGTAGACTAGATTCTGCATTGGCCCATGTTGCTCCAGCAGAGATGACTTCATTTGAGCCTTTGATCAACAAGAATCCTATACCACAATATTGGGAATCAATAAGCCAGGATGCATCACAAAAGACAGCAATAGAATTATAGGATATAGAGTTCATAATGTACTCCCTGAATTTGCCACAATTTCTTCTGAGATGTTCCCATGTTTTGTCACATGCCAAGTTGAAGATCTGCTGAGCCTGTAACTTAATGTTATTGAAAACCAAGTTACACCTGGCTTTCCAAATGTACCAAGCACAGGTTGACAGCAGTGCCTGAAAAAACAAATATCCATTTTGGGTCCTGCCAGGCAAAAGCCATTCACCATCAAGTATTTTGCTAGTCTCATTAACAGCAAGACCTGTATACTGAGAGACAAGGGCCCAAACTTGTTGGGCTCCCCTGCATTCATAAAACATGTGTTGCAATGTTTCACTAGATAGATTGCACATTGGGCATTGCATTTGAGGCCCTGCATTCAATTTGTATAGATAATCAAAGGTGGGGATTCTACCATGGTAAAATCTCCATAAAAAGGTTTTAACTCTTGGGGCCACAGGTAACCTCCAAATTTTATGCCATCCCTTCCAAACATTAGTAGAAGAAATAACATCCTGATTCAAATATTTATATACTGTGCTTGTAATCTTTCCTGCAGTGGTCTTAGGTTGCCAAACCCACTGATTGGGACCATTGTCTTTAATGTGCAAGCAGTCAACTCTATTCCAATCAATGTCTTCCCCAAAACATCTTGAGATTTCAGCATGATTAAAAGACTCCCCCTCAACCAAAGATTCAATTCTTATGTTTTCAATTGGAAGATTCATGTTGAGGTAGGTGGGTTTCATGCCAATAGGAATTTAAAATATCCAGGGATCTTTGGAGAAATCAGTCACCATAGGATTACAAAAATTGAGTCCCAGGCTGGTTCTGATGGGCAGACTAGATTTGTAAATCAGCTTATGAAAGGAGGATGAAGGTCCCCTAAATGCATTGTTCCACATGTTAAAGCTGCCATATTTAAAGATAAAGATTTGCACCCATAATTTGTTTTCCAAGTTTAATAAGGCAAAGATGTTTTTGGCCATAAGGGCCACTTTAGCTTTCTTCAAATTTCTGATTCCTAGGCCCCCCTCAGACTTTCCAAGTGTAGTGTTGCTCCAACTAATGGCATGCATTGGTACGCCACCAGTGAAGCCTTTTCCCCATAGAAAGCCTCTGGATATCTTGGATATAGAGTCAATTATTGTATCAGGTACTAGAGAGCAAGATAGACTATAAGTAGGGATGGACATTAGAGAAGTGTTAACCAGAATAGATCTGCCAGCAAGGGAGATAGCATCCATATTCCAGGAAAGTAGGCTGTTTTTGGTTCTATCAATCAATGGTTGCCATTGTTTAATAGTAATCCTCTTGGGAGATATGAGAACCCCCAAATATTTAAAAGGAAAGGTGCCTAGTTTCATTGTAAGAATGTTTACTAGGGCTGATCTGATTTTACTGTTGATCCAGGTGGGGAGATGGATGGTGGATTTGTTGAAATTTACTTTTTGTCCTGTAAGATCCCTAAATAGGTCCAGGCACATATTACAGTTTCTAGCTGCATTCCTTGATGCCCTGGTAATGATAATGAGATCATCTGCAAACATAAGATGGTTAAAATTGGTGCTCAACCTATTGTCAAAACCCGGGATCAAATTTAGCTTCATGGCATGATTAAGGATTGCAGATAAATTTTGAGTCACAACAAGAATAGATAAGGGGATAGGGGATCACCCTGTCTAACCCCCCTGTGACTCGAAATCCAATGGGATGGTTGTCCATTAATCAAGAAGGAGAAAGTGGCTGAGGAAAAACAAGATCTAATCCAAGATATCCAGAGATCAGGAAAATTCATGACCTTGAGAGTGGCAAGGATGGCATTCCAAGCTAAGGTATCATATGCCTTTTCAACATCAACCTTAAGCATCATCCTAGGGAGGCTTTTGGAATCGTATTCTAATGAGTGAGCTATTTCTTGCACCGAGATTATGTTATCAAAAGTAGATCTTCCCTCAAGGAAACCAGCTTGTTCAGGCCCAATAAGTTTATGCATGATGGGTTTCAGTCTATTGCTCATCATTTTGGAAATAATTTTATAGCATACATTGCAAAGGGATATTGGTCTAAATTCTGTAATCTTATTTGGTGTTTCAGTTTTAGGAATAAGAACAACATAGGTTCTTCCCCAAGCAGGGGGCATGCTAGCAGTTTGGAAAAAGTGATTTATAGCTGAAAGCAGGGGGTTCTTCACAATTTCCCAATAAAACAAGTAAAATTCAGTATTTAAACCATCGAGGCCAGGGCTTTTTCCTTTGGGCATATTTTTCAGAGTCTGGTACACTTCCCTAGCAGTAACAGGTCTGATTAGTGTTGTAGTGGGCGCCCATGTGCTTATAACAAAAGAGAGAGTTGTAGTGGGAAACATACTACAGTAGAAGACGCAACTCAATATTTAGAAAGGTTAAGGTGGAGCCAAAGAAAATTGCCAACAAGGGTAAAGCTTTGGCACTGGAGTACCATCACCACAAAACTACAATAGAAGAAGTATGAAGCTTGGATCAGAAGAGGCAGCAATAAGGAGTAGGATATATAATCATTGAGAACCTAGTGAATCAGTACTGGCAAGAGTATGATGCCTCTTAGGAACCTAGTGAATCAGTGGCAGGAGTAAGATATATAATCATCACTAACTATGGCAAACTATGTATTGCAGAAACAAAAGTTTGCAAAGAGAAGTCGACATTTGAAGGAGAGACGGTGACAATGCTAGAAGGAATTGGGTGTTTATATAAAAAAAAATATACATGTCCCAATAGAATCTAAATCCTAATTTAAATAGAATTCAAATATATCCTAATCTTGATATATTTAGAATTTTTATGAGATAAATAAATAAAATTTAAATATATCCTAATCTTAATTGATTAGGATTCTTTTTTAGATAAATAGATAAATTATTTGGTTGTGTCTCAGACCAAAGCACAAATCTCGAGGCAATCTTAAATCCAAAGATAGCCCGAGAACACATATCTCAAGGCAATCTCAAATTCCAATATAACCCAAAAACACATATCTCGAGGCAAATCCAAAACAAAATAATAATAATAATAATAATAATAATAATAATAATAATAATAATAATAATAATAATAATAAATTGCAAATCCCAAGGCGTTATAAGGATACCAATCCCGAGGTAAGATTTATCTCAAAGTTTAATCATAATTTAATTAAATTTTTAAAGTTTAATTAAATTTTAAAATTGAATTTGATCCTATCCTTTCCATTAAAGAGGTTATGGGAGTTTGGTTGTTTGGGATTTCACGAAGGCAGGTTCGCTTGAAGATAAGGACAAGGAATTTCTTTTAAAGGGGAGGCCAGACAAGAGAGGGGTTAATTACATAAATCATCTCTCAACTTTTGTCGGATTTCACTTTCGTCCCTCAACTTTATTTTGAAACAAAATTGTCCCCCAACTTTCAAAACGTAACAAAAAGGTCCCACCAGCCGGTTGCCGGTTTTACAAGATCTAATGTGGCGGTTACATGCTAACTCACCATGCCACGCTGGAACGCCGATGTGGCAGCAAATAGTCGACTTTTCATCTGCAACGTTATAATTTTTCACGGCGGGTCCCCCAATTTTAATAAGTTGCACGGATGGTCCCTTAACATTATGTTAAAAAAATGCAGTTAACACTTTTTCAAAAAAAGTGCAATTAACAACTGCAAACACACTTACAAATTCTTTTTATCATTATTTGCCAAAATATTTTCAAATTAATAATAAAATTAAAACAATGTGATGAAAATTCATATTTACATTAACATTACACATCCAAAACATAATGAAAATTCACATTTCACATTCACATTTTATTAAAAATTATGAAAATTCACATTACATTTTACATTCACATTTCAATGAACTCTAATCCTGCCTTGCACCATGGATTAAATTCACATTACAAAAGGACTTCAAATTCCTGCCTTGCAATCAAAATAAATGGTAACAGCTACACAAATCATGATCCTGCCTTGTATACAAAATATGTACACAGCTTCAAAATACTCACATTACAAAATAACTTCAAATTATAACAGGGCCTTGCAAATTTCAAATAATATGCTCTTTCTTCTAACTACAAAATCCTGCCTTGCACTAAATCCTGCCATGCAAACAAAATAGATCCTGCCTTGCAAACAGCTACACTGATCCTGCCTTGCACAAAATACTGCCATGCAAACAAAATAGATCCTGCCTTACAGACAAAATATGTACACAACTTCAAAAAATTCACATTACAAACCCCAAAAGGAGGAACTCCACTTAATAAGATGTATAAAATGACTACTGCAATCCATATGTCTATTTCGGGCCCATGATTCCGCTTGAGAACTTCAGGAGCCATATAGTATGAGCTTCCGACAATTTCAGAGAACCTTTCACCTAAAAGGTAAAACATCTAAAGGTAATAAATTCTTGAAAGAAATATTTCCAAAAATAAAATTTGTTAAAATAAGAACCTTGTAGTTTTGTGAATTTGAAGACTGAAAACATTTGGGAGTCAAGAAAAAATACATACCCTTAAAAATATATGATTAGGATTATCTATTGGGGAAGTATACCACATTATCAAGTACACAATTGAATAAAAACAAATATGTAATTTCATGACTTCAAAGTAGTCCGAAATTACCATGGGTTCAACACATCACATATAAACAATTCAATGAAATCTAGAGTACAAGTTCAACTAATCACACAATATACCAGCTGAACAGATCAATAGAGCATAAACAAACACTTGAACAACATCAATTAGCCTCAATTACTCAAATTCTTCCCATAAATGAATTTCAGATGGATTGTAGAATTAGTCATAAACATCTAATAATATAGCATGCATGTCACACTTGTAGCAACTCATTTCATTATAATCAATCATAAGACAAACAAAAGCAGAAAACAAAACCTGGAAACTGTTTAATTTTAGTGGTTAATATCTTTTCAGAAAACTGAAACTGAAAATTGTTTTCCCAAATACAGTCAGAACATCAGGTGTTTTTGTCCTTGCGATGTAGTTTTGAGATATCTCTCTCCTTCTAGTTTTGCAAGTTGTCTATCGCATATAAGGTCTTGATAAGCAAAGAATGATATAAAACTCATCGCCCATGTGCTAACTAGTTGCAAGAAATGTTTTGTGGTGGGAAATGGGTGTCACTTTGTTGTGAATGTAATGTCTAGACATGGCCAAATATTTGCATTGTATTATGTGACAAATAACATTCCTTTACAACTCTCTACCTTGAATGAGCAAAGAGACAACAAGATAAGGTAATAGCTTCACTAAGAAATAGAAAGAATAACAAATATTTATGAGGTAGTGAGATCTAATGACATCCACAAGTGAAGATGAAGATTACTCATGAGAAAAGAACACTAAAGAAGTTATTAATAAAGAATGAAAAATTAAATCAAAGAGAGAATAACATATTAAAATTTTATTTATGCAGACTGCAATTTATGGAGTAAAGAATTACATTGGTTCTTTTCCAATGGTTTGGATGGACTTCCATGGCCTAAACAAAAAACATAACCAATATCTTGAAGGGTGCTGCCCAATATCTTAGTAAAACAAAAAACAAATTAATAATAATATTCTCAGAGTAATGAAAACTACCCTTTCTAAAACAAAACCAATCTAGAAATTCACAGATCATCAGGCAATGCCAAAACACAAAGAACATGAATAATGAAAATGACCCTTTCTAAGACAAAAGCTTCACAAAAATTCCTAGAGTTATGATATATATTCTATTGTAGACAGATAGGATCTTGATCCCAAAAGCAAAATGGGCTTCTCCGTATAAATAACTTCGTACAAAATTAGTAAGCAACTCAAAGCAAAACAAACAGAAGGAAAACAATTTTTTTTTTTTCTGAAAAAGTTCTATCTTGCATTTCATAAAACAATCGATCAGATTACTAATGCGATGCAGAACAAGCCAAAACACCTTTTATTTCAAATCACACGAAAACTACATAAAAGGAAGTTCACAGCCAAAAGGAATTCAAGAGCTTCTTCCTCTAATCTTGCTGCATCTTTCTCCACAGATCCAAACACCCAAAGATCCGATCTTTCACCACAGATACAAACACCCAAAAAGCAGCACTCAAACAATCAATCAGATAAACCATCTCAAAGATCCAAACTCCCAACGCACTAGAACCAAATCCAACTTCCAACGCACGAGAAAAAAAGGGAACATAGAGGAAGACGAGAAGGGGATAAGAACTCACAAGTAATGAGGAACTCAGAGATCCGTGGGAGGGACGGGCACAGACAGAGATTGCTTGGGAAGAGGAAGAGATTGCACCCAACCAACAAAGAACCAAGACCAGGGAATAGATCACGAACGCTCGGGATGACGAAGAGATCGGGATGTTGAGTTCCTCTCACCCTCCCTTCCGATTTCTCACAGCAATTGTTGATCCTCTATGACGAAGAGATAGCGGCGTTGAGTTCTCCTCGATTCCACTATCGGCTTCAGCTCTGGAGAGGACGGTGAGCGTCTTGGGTTTCGCATCTCCGGAGCCGTTGCGAAGGGGGTGGTGGCGGTGCTTCGGGGCGGAGAAGTGGGGTTTGCAGGTGTGGAACGTGGCGTCGTCAACGTCCTTATGGGCTACGGCGGAGGGGAGAGGCATCAGTTGCCGATTTGTGGGGGATCCAAAGCTAGGGTTTCTAGGGTTTCACGTCATGCGAGAATAAGTTAGAGCTTTTAGGGGAAAAAGGTGGTGACTCAACAAAGTAGGGTGAGTGACTCAACAGCGTGACTAAGTATGGTAACCGCCACATCAGACGTTTAGAACCGACAACCGACTGGTGGGACTGTTTTGTTATGTTTTGAAAGTTGGGGGATGATTTTGTTACAAAATGAAGTTGAGGGATGAAAGTGAAATACGGCGAAAGTTGAGGGACCATTTATGTAATTAACCCGACAAGAGAGAGGGGAGATTGGTTTTTTTTTCAATGAGACTTTTTGTCTGGAAAAAAAAAAACTTTTGATCTGAGGAGAACTCCCTTGAAAGGTGATGCTTCTCTTTATTTATTATATATTTTTATATAGATAAAGCTTATTATATATTCTTATATGGATAAAGCCTTACCCCCACCTGATTAATGTATATATGTTATATATTATATAATGAATTAAAAAAAATGAAGTTTTTCGCCCGTCCCCCTTCTTTCCTCCCGCTTGAGCCAGTGGCCTTCTCGCCTCCCTGCCCGTCAAGCCATCACGGAGGGGAAGCTCATCACCGCCCTACGCGCAGGTCCCCAGAGAAGAAAAAGAAAACCGAGCCCCCGGAGCCACATGACCACCACCTAGCCGTCGTGCCATGGCTATCCCTGCTCAAGTCTGCCCTCGGATCTCAGGGGAGTATTCACCACCTCCTCGCCGCGGCCGGAGAAAGAAAAAAAGGAGAGGAAGACCCTATTTGAGAGGATGAATCCGGTGATGGATTCATGGTTGTGGACCTCATGTTCCAGATCACTGCCGGCTCGGATGTGTATCGAGCCGCTAAAGCCCTTCTCTGATTCCTGTCGCCGAGCCCACTAAGATCTCTGTACTCGCTACTTGCCATCTAACACTTCCCGCACTTACATTTGGGCGGTTTGAAAGTTCTGGCTAATCACCGCCAAGCTACGAGGCCCGATCGCTGTTGACGAGATGCCCAAGATTATCTCATTGCCGAGGAGGCGCTCAAGATGTCATCACCTACGAGTGTAAATTCCCCGCTGAGACTGATCATGACTTGGTTGCATTGAAGCGAAGCTTGCTGGGCTGGAAGATCGATGATAGATTTGGATAATCGATCAAAGAGAAATTGCAAGCAATCCTTTGCTCGAAAACATGGATTTCAAGAATACCTACACATGTTCAACGAAATTCCCATCGCTACTTCTGGTATTTGGGACGAAGCTTTGTTGATTCAAGGCCTAGCCGGCATGCGGCGTAAGATGCTTGAATAGAGAGGAGGAGGGATATGGATTGGCATCGATCGTGTCACTGTTTACTCCATGAGATTGATGGATGCAAGTTATTTCTCCCAGCAGTGAAGTAGAAGGCTTTGGATCCCTTTAATTCACTCAAAAGCTGAAGCAAAGCCCTTGTTTGGTTCAAATGAGAAGTTTGAAAGGGAGGGGTGAGGGGGAGTTTTGGGGGGAGGGATTTGGAGGGTTTTGAAAAATTTTATGTTTGGTTATGAGTAAGAGTGAGAAGGAGTGTAATGTGTATTTGACCAATTTGCCATTTAATATGAAATAAATAATGATAATGTTTAGTTGGGGGAAAGAGTGAGGAAAAGTGTAATGTGTATTATTACTATTAGTTTAATACTATTAATATTAATTATATTAAAGCTAACAAATTATATGAATTTCAATATAATTAATATTAATTATTAAACCAATAAAAATTTTATTACTATTAATTATATTAGTATAAAAGCTAATATTAAACTAATTAATATCAATTATATTAATTTAAGTTTAATTAATAGTAATTATTAAACCAATACAAATTTATTACTATTATTTATATTAGTATAAAAGCTAGTATTAAACTAATTAATATTAATTATATTAAATCTATTAATTATATTAATCTAAGTATAATTAATAGTAATTATTAAATCAATACAAATTTTATTACTATCAATATAAATTATATTAGTATAAAAGCTAGTATCAAACTAATTAATATCAATTATATTAAACATATTAATTATATTAATTTAAGTATAATTAATACTAATTATTAAACCAATACAAATTTTATTACTATTAATTATATTAGTATAAAAGTTAGTATTAAACTAATTAATATTAATTATATTAAAGATATTAATTATATTAATTTAAGTATAATTAATATTAATTATTAAAACAATACAAATTTTATTATTATTAATTATATTAGTATAAAAGTTAAAATTAAACTAATTAAAATCAATTATATTAAAACTAGTTTAAAAACTAGGACTTAGATGGAATTTTGAAAATAAGTGGAGGGCAAGATGGTATTTTCAAGTAATTTTTTGAGTTTAAAAAATAAAAATTTTTCCACTCTTTTAAAAAAACCCCGATTTGGGGAGTGGAAAATGAGGAATTTGGAGAGATTTATCACCCCTTCTCACCCACTATCACACCCCCAACCAAACACAAAAAAAAAACAAAAACCAAACCCCTCCTCCCCCTCCCAAAAACTTCCAACCGAACAAGGGGTAAGGGTTCAATGAAGAAGATATGCTATTTTATTCTATCAAATAGTTGGTTGCTGTTATGAAGATGAAGCGATAGAACCTGAGGACCTCATGATGCCTTGAAGTTTTATGTTGTGAGCCTCATAGCTGCGATGACTCACGTGAAAGATGCCTTTCTTGTTTTCCTGTCGCTGCCTTGCTGGTTCTTCAGAGGATGCTGAGAAAGTGATAGCCTTTTATTACTGAAATCAACGAATGTCTGTTTCTCGATCAAATGTGGATGTTGAAGGGAAACCACTTCCAAAGGTGTTTGTGTTTTGATCATTTGTTGTTGCAGTTCTTGATGAAAGCATCTCAAGAAAAGAGGTTGGGCAAGCTCCATGTCCTGTCTGCCAAAACTGTTGTTTCTGTCTCCAAATGTATGTATGTCATCGAGACAATGAAGGAATTCGGACTTGCAGTGTTGCCCGTGATATCATCAATTCGGTTTACATTGCAATAAAATGGAAGGCTTTGCATGTGGCGGAGTAGAAGGAAAAAGGTGTTCATGTAAATTGAGACAAATTGTTTATTAGCAAAGATCTCATCTTCTGTTGCAAAATTAACTGCACACGACTTGCTTGATGAAATGCCTCACATTTCTTTTTAATTTTTTTTTTTTTTTTTTTTTTTTTTTTGGACAAGCCATACAAATTTGACTACTTGGGGGATGAACATTAAAAAGCCAATTTGTTTTCCCAATAGAATGAGATAGCTTCCAGTAGAATATCTGCTCGCTTGATTCCAAACAATTAGGAGAAGGCGAAATTAATGCTGAAAAATCCATAGCTTGAAACTTGACAATCCATGAAGAAGGAGGTGCTAAACATGTAGCCAATGGAAGACATGCCAAACATGTTGCTGCAGAAGTTATGAGAGCAAAGATATTTTGCTGCAGCTATGAGGCATGTATCTGCCCAGATTTTGGTAACAAAAAAAATGCAAAGTTCCCAGCTTGTTGTTTGAAGTTTGAAGTTTGAAGAAAAGATGCAACGGCATAGCAAGAAATCAATTCATTGATGAACCAGGAAAAGAAAGGCTATTGCAGAAATCAAGGGAAGAGAGAGCTAAGCCAATTTGAAAGGAAAATTGGTGTTAAAATAATAATAAAAAAAAGAAGTCATCAAGAGTAAATAGAGCTGGGCCTATTTGAAAGAAAGTTGGTGATAAAATAATAAAAGAAAAAAAAAAGAGAAGTCACGGAGGATCAAGAGCGTTGGCCCAGTTTCTAAAAAAAAAATAGAGAGAGATAATAATAATAAAAAAGGGCTGATTTCATCATTAAAAAGGGATTTAAATTGTTATCATGGGCAATTTATGGAAGAATTAGAATGCACACATCTCAAGATGACATCGAAGGATATATATTGAGATGATTCAAAAGATTCAAATCCCAAAACAACATGTATCTCGATGCGACAATGATGGAGTATATATCCTGAACGGGTGATGAAATATAAATTTCAAAGCGGTAATCACTTTGAGGCGACCAATAAAACTTAAACCTTGAGGTGGCACAAACCTTGAAACAACAAATATAATTCACATGCATCTCGGCGAAAATAATAAATACAAATTTCAAGGTGGCGCATATCTTGGAACGACGATGAAACACTCATTTCAAGGCGGTCATTAAAATTATAAAATGGTGTAAAATCTTAAGGCGGCGACATAGCGGCACAAATCTCGGAGGCGGAGGCGAGGCATACAAAGCGGTGTCATGTATATATATATATATATATATATATATATATAATAAAGTCATAATTTGCAAATAAATGAATTGTTAAATTGTATTGATTTCTCTTTCCTTTATTTGTACTTTTGCCCTTAATCGAAGGTTCCCAAGACTCTGTCTGGGGTAATTAATAATAGAGGCTTGCCTCTATTAAGAATAGAAGAACCCACAAAATCAAAACAAATATGACATTTGTGATTCGATGTATTGCCTGGTGTTTCTTCACCGACACGATGTTGGGCGGGTATTTTCGATCCCACATTGGGGCCTTGATAAACATGAAGAGCAAATTAAGAAGTTGCATTGTATTCAGACAACCTGCACCTGACCAGATTGCTACAACAATAGAGGGAGGATCCAAACTGGAGGACAAGAGCCGTGATTGGAGAATATAGAAGGAAATATTTGAGGGTTCTCTCATTGGGAGCTAGGCATCCTACATACCTATGGAGGACAACATGGGGGCGGATTGTCCGGCAAGAATGGCAAAAGGTCAGAAAGAGACATACATGATCATAAGCAATCAAAGAATGCCGGATTGGCTTGCTAGAGAGCTAAGGAAACTAACTTTGTTTTGTAGTTAAACAACAATTGTAATGCTCTCATTTTTTTATTTAAAAAAAAAATAAAGAACTACTTTAAATCTTGTGTCCTGTACTATTAATGCACTACAACTCATGTACTTCTAATTTCTTATTTATATTTCACGATTTAATCTGGTTATATAGCACTCGTTCTCAAGGTGAAATACAAAATTACATAAAAACACATTAACAATCAAAATACATTAATTTACAAGTAAAAAAGAAGACAAGAATCATAAATTAACGGTTTAAAAGTGGTGTTTTTCTTTCCTTAATTCACTGCGGATTGGGAGGCCTGCTATTTGCTGAGGAAACCCTGGAACCCCATTCAAGCAACTCTTTGCTGGTATCATCCTTATGAACTATGACCTCTATGAAGCACAAACAATCTTTCTTGGCTCCCATTGCCATTTGAATAGCCTCCATCAGCTCCTCCTCACAATGAACCTTACAAGTCCAGCATTTCCCTTCCCCATTATGAATAGCATCAACAAGAGCAGTGTAGTTCCAGTTCTTTATCACATTGTAAGGCCCATCATGGATCTCCACTTCAATTGTGTACCCTCCGTTGTTTATGAGAAAGATGATGCTCTTCTGCCCACACCTTAGCATTGTAGACACATCTTGCGCGGTCACCTACATCCAGATATAATTTATATTCATTTTAATCTTTTAAAAGGAAAAGAAAAATCACCTTTTAATCTTTGAATTATACTATAACTAATTATTTTTATCTTTTAAAAACAAGAAATGGTTGGTTTTGGGTGAATAAAAAACCAAAATTAAATATATAGTTTTTTCATTTGTTTATAAGAGAATGTTCTAGCGAAGGTACGTTTATCTGTAGCTCACAGATCAAATCGAATATTATATAAATGTTATAATAAGGTCGGCTGGAACACGGTTTATTTAAGGTTGTCTCTTATTTGGTCACTTGCACCTATATATAATATGAGTATCCAAGAAATTGAAAAAAAATAAAAAAGAGTAAATTCTATATACTCTAATGGCATGCACCTGAAAGCTCCCATCACCGATGCAGGCGATCACACGCTTATCTTTAGCTGCCTGAGCATACCCAAGAGTTGCTCCCACGGACCAACCTATAGATCCATATTGCATTTGGAACTCATACCTGTAACAATTAAACTCATTGTATTTCATTTCATGTATACATATTTGTTTGCATGAATACATAATCTTGACTCTTTTGATCCATAAGTAGTTTTAAGGTTTTAGATTAATGCATCAAATGCAGTAGATATAATATTAGAATCAATGTCCCTTGAGTCAAGTCTAAGACTAGGAATTAATAATAATGCTAATAGCCTCACATATATTAATTAAATATAACATAAATTAAAATGACTAGTTAGAAGCCTAATATATAATAATGCTAATATTAATATATGAGCTTTAGATTATTTTAGAAATTAAGGATAGAGAGTATAATAATATATATTTAAATAATATGAATTTGATGCATGCATGTTATGTGCTCACCCACAGCCAGGAGGAAGCTTGAGCTTCTGGCAGTTGAACCAGGAGTCACCAGTCTCAGCAATCACAGCAGTTGAACCAGAAAGCATCCTCTGTATGTGCATGAACAACACGTTCACCCTCAAGGCCTCTTTCGGGGTGCGCTTCAGAGGTACACCTCCTGGGACGAAGATCCTTTCGTAGTTCTCATACGCGGTGGTATTTCTCTTGATCCGCTTCGCCAGTTCATGGAGGAAGTCCTTCATGAGAACGCAGCCGAAGGCGGGGCCGTTGGGGACGACCACGCGTTCCGGCTGCACGATCACGGCCTTCTCCGACTTCAGGAGGAGGGAGTACCCCACGGATGTGTAGTCATTGAAGATGGGCCCGGCGAAGAGGTACGCGTCCGAGGACTCCACGATCTCCGAGCAGAACGGGGTGCTCACGGCGCCCCAGTACGTGCCGATGAACTTCGGGTGGTGCTCCGGTACCAGCCCTTTGGCCGACGGCATCACGGCGATGGGGTAGCCGCATGCGTCCGCGAGTTCTATGAATGATTCAGTCGCTTTCGCCACACGGAGCTTCGGCCCGGCGACAAGCACCGGCTTCACCGCTTTGTCTAAGAACGTCGCCGTCGCTTCCACCGCCGCCTCTAAACACATCTGGTTGCTTATTCTTTTCAAAAGAATTAAACACATACGTTAATTCATTGAATTTTTTTTTTCTTTAGAAATTAAATTTTAAAAAAAATCATAAATAAATGGGATTAATTGATCTATAGTACTGACTTGGGAGACAAGAAAAATG
Organism: Dioscorea zingiberensis; assembly: GCA_026586065.1. Lineage (NCBI taxonomy): Eukaryota > Viridiplantae > Streptophyta > Magnoliopsida > Dioscoreales > Dioscoreaceae > Dioscorea > Dioscorea zingiberensis. The sequence goes on from CM048820.1 coordinate 46,713,591, forward strand.
GCACCGGATCGGTAGAAAACGTTGGATGTGGAATCCCAGCAAGATTACAACTGATGCTAATGTAAACCGGTTTGCTCTCCTTCAAAGACGTCGAGATCGCGGTGTCTATCAACTCATGGGCGTCCTCCAAGTGATTCACCACCGCCTGCAAAGCACACCGCCGGTGAGACCACCATTAATTACCACTAAAACATTAATAAAAGGGATCGATCCATCCATACCTGGAAGCAAGTCACCGTCTGGAAACATTGGAGCTCCTGAGAAAAATCCGATAACCCGATAGTGTGGTGGAGGATCCGATTAGTCCCGTAGTCGTTGGAGTTGGGCCCGCCGACGATGAAGACGACGGGGAGGTTCTCAGAGTAGGCTCCTGCGACGGCGTTGATAACGCTGAGCCCGCCGACGGTGAAGGTTACGGCGCAGGCGCCGACGCCGCGCCGCCGGGCGTAGCCGTCGGCGGCGTAGCCGGCGTTGAGCTCGTTGCAGCAGCCGATGAGCTTGAGCTCTGGCTCGGCGATGAGGTGGTCCAGAAGGGTCAGGTTGAAGTCGCCGGGTACGGCGAAGACGTCTCCGACGCCGGCTTGGACGAGACGCCGCGCAAGGTGACGCCCCAGCGTCGCCTCAGGCGACGCAATGCTTACCGGCAGTGAGGGGCTGATGGCGTGGCTTGAAGGGGTCGGTGAGCCTCCGACTCCGTTGGGAACTGGCTTCACTTGGGCGTCCAATGCTCCGATTTTGGTCTCCATTGGAAACGAGTGAGAGAGAGAAGAGTTAAGGAGAAGGTGCGAGGGAAGGGAGAGGAGTGAGAAGAGTATTTATAGGATCGGAGGGCTAAACTGGGAGTCATTGTTTTGTTTTGTTTTATATTAAGGGTATTTTGGGAATGTCTTGCGGAGAAGGAAATGGGATTTGACATCTCTCCACTCTCGGATTCACAAACCTCGGATCTTTTTCATAATATTAATACTCCCTTCAAAACCGGAACTTGATTACTTACCATCTTCTCAAGAATGTTGTGTATAATTTACTAAAATTTAAAGGGCAAGAATGTAATTTTCTGGGTCTTTCTAAAAGGCAAGTAAGAATTTTACTAATAATTAATTTTTTTAAATTTAAAATTAAGGAAATACTAATGTTCAAAAAACCATTTTTTACTTCTTCATGTTTTGTTAAAAAAATTTATTTTTGTTTTTTTCTTTAACTCCTTAGAAAATTATAAAGTGGAGTGCCAAGAATTCGAAAAAGGGGAAAAAAATCTGGGAGCCCAAACTGGGGCGCACCCAATGTTTTAAAGATTATGTGAAGATGAACCAACTCAGTTGTTCTTGTGTTAAATATTAAGCTCGTGATGTGCGTTTGGGTGCAATGTTGTCAAGTAGTCAATACCGTTGAACCCACCTGAAACACAAACCAATGGGCTCTTTTTCTCTCTATCAAGTCTAGTAATTTCGTTGTGTTCCTAGCTTCGTTGAATCTAATGAGAAATGAAAAGTTCTATGTTCTGACTTCCATGTTCAATGATTACTGTTTAAATTCATTACTACACTGATTTTACTAGGGCTGTGCATAAAAACCGGTTAAACCGGAAACCGGACCGGACCGCTGGTTTTTGAACCGGCGGTCCGGTTTCAAACGGTTTAAATTGAACCCGGTCCGATCCGGTTTTGAAACCGGTTCCAAACCGGTTTGGTCCGGTTTCAAATTTTGGAACCGCGGTCCAAACCGGACCGGACCGGTTTGGGAACATATATTCTTTTTTGGACATTTGGCAAGACACCAACATCGGACGCTCCGACACGACCAGGCGAGCATCGGCGACCGGTTACTAGGGCTCTCTCCTCGCGTGCTTCACTTGACTTGGTTTCTCTCCCATGGGACTCCCTGAGAGGACTCAGACAGTGAGGTAAAGCATTGGCGAGGATCGGGGAGATACCACCAAATTTCAGAGCCGGAGAAGGACAACCACCACCCTCCTAGCTGGCCAGTGGGACTGGAGGACGATTGTGCAACAGCGCTATGTAAGACAACCGGGCTTCACCCCGCCAACCTGAAGCTTCCGCCACAATGACCACAGAGGACAAATTGAATCTTGAGTGAGTTCTTGGTACACCATGAGTGAGTCTTGTAGGGATGATTAGGGGATTAATTGAGCTAAGATTGAGTGAATGACATGATGTATAAGTTAATGAGAACATTGTTTATGCGTGAGATGATCGAACAATTAAAGTCTGAGCCCCGTGGATTAATTACATGTGTTTATGAATGGGATTAGAATCTAAATGAATGTATGTTTGTATGTCTAAAGATCGGGTTGTGTTGTGGTTATCTTATATTAGGGGGCGAAATTGTGTCCGCGCACACCAACCGCTTTTGTAGAAATCTTTGCCGATTAAGATAATAACTTGTTAGAGGCTTGGTTAAAGCTCTATACGTTTGTAAACACTCTTATGAATACTGAAATGGTATGATAGGAGGATTAGGAGTACGGTTGATATGTTAAATTCAAGCATTTAAATGCTCTAGCTGTATAGTTATTTTTTGGACATTTGATTGAATGCTCTAGCTGGAAATTGTAAAGTGTAAAGAATCTGTGAGTTTTAACTTGTAAACAGTTTGTATTAATTTTTGATGACTTGATGTATAGTTATTTTTTTTCTTTCATTTTTTTCATTTTCTGATTTTCATGTGTTTGATAACTTTGAGTAATGAGTCTAATAAAATAATAATTATATATTAATTTGAATTTCAATTTATAAAAACCGGGACCGGACGGTTTGGACCGGTCCGGGTTCCCCTATAATTTGGTCCGGTCCGGTCCAAATAATAAGGGAACCGGTTAATCCGGTCTGGTCCGGTTCAGGACCGGTCCGGTCCGGTTCTGGACCGTGCACAGCCCTAGATTTTACTTCACAATTGAATTTAATATGTTAGTCTTTTGTAGGGCATGAGAACTATTTTTCGCTCAATATATTGAGAATTTATATTCATTAAAATTCTGATTATTCACGATAATGCTTTTGAGAAGTTGGAGCCAGGATGAACTCCTTTTTTTATTATTATTTTTTATTAAGAGAGATGGATAAACTACAATAATTAAAATAAAGTGATGGTTCTTTAAAGAATTATGGTATAGATGGGTCCCGTTGCAAGCAGTGGCGGAACCAGAAGCAAAATTAAAGAGATGCTAACTTTAACTTTAAAAAAAAAATTATAAATATTAAAACAATTTATATTAATTCAAATATAAGATTACTTGTTTATACTAATTTCTCTGGTCAAAAAATAATAAGTTTTATTTTCGTTTTAAATCTTTTGGTAAAAGTCTAATTCCATCCAAATTTTATTGGTAGAATGTCTGTGAAAAAAAAAAGCATAGAAATCACAATAAAAAATTATAATATTAAAATTAAATTCAAATAATAAAAAAAATCATTGAGACACGAGGCGAAAAGAAAAAAATTGTTGGGAATATATAAGCAAAATTTTAATTTTATAAATGATATCATTATTAATTTTTTAAAAAAAATTGTGACCGCTAACCGAAGTCTCCATAGAACAACAAAAATTTCTAACTACTAAACTACACTCAAATTTGGTTGTAAAATTGGAAATTTAATAATGATATTACAAACTTATAACTTCAACTTCATAAAGGTAGGGACCCTCTGGAGCCAAGGGGGTGTTGAGCACCCCCTTGCTCCCCCCCTCCCTCCGCCCATGCTTGTAGGAGAGAATGGAGAATACTAGCTTATGTTTGATAGGGGGATATCCCCAAGTGAGATATCCCCAACACATTCCCCAATAAAAATTTTTTCCGTCAAAAACTTTAATTTAAGTTTAAGAATATAATAATAACTCACCCACCAATGCATGAAAGCCACATGGCTATTTTATCATTAATATATTTATTTTAAAATTTTTTTTCAAAAAATTCAAAACTTTTCAAAAATTATTCCTAATCTCAAGTGTGATATTCCCCTATTAAACACAAGCTAAGTGTCTCGAGATGTTAGGAGGTGGTAGGTGCCTAATCATGAGGGGTGTTTTCGTAGTCATGATGTGGTTCAAGTTGTTAACATGGCTGTGTCGCTCGTGGGTTGGCATAGTCTGATAGTAACGAATCATATCCAGGCACGATGAGGCCATGCTCATACTAGGCTAGCACATGTACGCAAGGCTCGTGGGCCAAGACAACACGCAACCAATGTGGGCTATGTCGTCCCAGACATGTGGGCCCGCACGGACACACGTGTGACATGTCTGGCGCAGCATGAAATGAGCCTTTGCAACGCTTACCTTGGGCCAAGTTGGCTCGCTAGGATTTTTTTTATTTATTAAACAGTTTTAACTTTTTAAAGGCTTTTAAAGCACAAAAAAGACAAAAATACCCTTTTTAACAGCTATAAAATGACTTCTTTTTTTTAAGGATTTTGTGCCTTTTGGGTAAAATGATATGTTTACTCTCCCCAATAAATATAAACTACTATTTTGGGGGGAACAAAGAATATAGAGGGTAAAAGTCACTTAAAAGTCTCGAGATACTTGGGGATAGTAGGCGATTAATCCTGAGGGGTGTCTTTGTAGTCATCATGTAGTTCAAAGTGTCAACTGAGTCATGGCGCTCTTGGGGCAGTATAGCGAGGGGTAGTACTCGTCTTTGGGTGGCCGCGTGAAGCACCCATGAGGCATACGGCCACGCAGACGGCCCCGCATGGGTCGATCACGGCACAATATAAAATGAGTCGTTACAATGGTCACCTGGCCAGCCATGCTGGTCCGCTAGGATTGTTTTTGTTTGTAACTATTTTAAAGGCTTTTAAAACCTTAAAAAGGTGAAAATATCCCTTTTAACAACTATAAAGTAGCTATTTTTTTAGGGTTTTTTTGGTTTTTTTTTTGGGTAAAATGATATTTTCACACTCCAAACAAATATAAATGACTAGTTTATGAGAGTATTTTGAGTATTAAAAATTTAAGAAAAAAATCTATAAATATCCCCCTAATTTTTCTCATTATCCTCACACCAATAATTTAATTTCTTCTCAATTCTTATCTTAATTTCCCAAGAATTCAAGCAATCAAGGCTTCAAGATCAATTTATTAAATTCTTCTAAGTTCAAGTGATTAAGTCATCAACTCCATTTCAAGGAGACGAATCGGGTATCCAATTGTCCAACTATCTTCTTACAAGCAATTAAGGTAATTCTTAACTATTATTATCAATTGTATAATGGTCGGTTCTTGGAATTTCCCTAATGATAATTCTACTTTTTATCTTTTTGTAACACTCCCTCGAGTATTGATGAATTCAATGCTGGTAGCAATGTTGGACCATCTACTGGTGCTAATGCTAGTGCCGACAATAGGAAGAGAACCTCATGTGTTTGTGAATTTTATGACATTATTTATATTGCAAATGAAGGCCCACGGGGCTATTTGTGAAAAATGTAAAAAAAAAAAAAAAAATTCATGTCAAACTACAGGTGGCACGGGCCACCTTAAAAAAAATGCCGACCGACATGCTATGGCCTAACATGATCTTACCCAAACTCAAATAACAAATCTTTCTACTTCTCCACTAGGAAAATTTTCATTTTTCCAACAAAAATGCAAGAAAAATTGTAGCTAAATTAATTGTTCCTGGTGAATAACTTTTTTTTTTTTTTTTTTTGATAAAGTGGATAAACCACATTCTTTTATTGAAGAGAAAAAGTGACAAAGGGTACAAACCGGGTTTGGTGTTACAACAGGTCCCTTGATGGGTCTTGTGTGTGTGTGTGTGTGTGTGTGTGGGGGACTCCTCCAATGAAGATTCGTTTGGGTTCTCCACCTCGAAATCCGCCTCACGGGGTTGTGGCTCGCGGGCATCCCTAGTAATGGTGAGGCTTTGGGTGACAATGTCCTTAAGTGTTTGTCGTTGCAGCTATTTGGATGTGTGGGCTCCTTCGAACCATGATAGGATAAGGAAGTCCACCTGGCGAATGAGTCTCTTTTAAATGCGTCGTTTATCAGTAAAGCAACGTCGATTCCTTTCCAACCAGAGGTTCCAGGTAATTGCCATCATGAGTAGTTGCCAACCCTTTCGTAGTTATCTCCTAAGATTCTTACCGATCAATGAAGCTCCCCACAGTTCTTGAATCTTGTTAGGAGAGGCAGCCATTCCCAGGAGTTTTGCATAATGTGACCATATTCCAAGTGCATAGTTGCATCAGATGAATAGATGATCGGCAGTTTCCTCCTGATCATTGCATAGGTAACAGCTTGTTCTGTTTCCTTGCCAGTTTCTCTTTGCGAGGTTTTGTAGTGTGGGAAGTTTGAATCCATCGTTAGCCAGGCAAAGAGCTTTATCTTCAAGGGGGAAGCCTGTTTCCAGAAGGAACTCGGTAGATGGCTTATCATACAGCCATTGTAAGAGATACAACGGTTTTACTGTGAAGTCTTGGTTGGGGGTGAGTCTCCATCTCCTTTCGTCCTCGAGTTGTGTTCCCCCGATTGTAAGGTGCACTTGTATCTCATGCAGCATATCCATTACTCCGTACGATAGTGGGCCCGATTTAAGTATTGGTGTCCCTCTTTCAGTAACCCCCGCGCTTCCCGAATTATGTAGTCCACTCGGATCCATAGTGTTTGAAATTTTGGGAAACGTCTGTGGGGGTCGTGGCAGTAGAGCCAATTGTCATACCATATTCGGACCAATTCTCTTGTCCCTGGCGTGAGTACTATGCTCGACAAGGTGAGGTCTCTTTGTGTCGCTATCCCCTTCCAGAAGAAGGAGGCCCGCTTGGGTGTGGGTCTATATGGGTTCACTTGTGATCCCTCGAAGTAAGCGCACACAATGATCCTGCCGCAAATATCAGTTTGTTCGTGCAATAGTCGCCACCATGTACCATTTGCCAAGTAGAGCCTCATTGAACGCTTTCAGGTTTAGTATACCCCATCCACCAATATCTTTTGGTTTGGTTAGGGTCTCCCATTTCGCCAGTCGGTATGCTTCGATGAATAACCTTTTAAACTTTCAGAAAATCCAAAATTTGAAAAAAGAAAAGGATTCATGATGTTTTTTTTTGGTCCCCAATATAAAAAAGTTTTTAGAAATATTATGAGAAAAATAATATTTTTAATTTATAATGAATATAAAAGAAAATTATTTATGATTTATCTAATATTTTTGGGTGTTTATGCACTTTAGTTAGAGAATGTAATTCATAGGAATATAGCTTGAACAAGCAGCCTCATGAAGTAAATACGAATGATTGTATATCAGAAAAGAATCATATGTTTAATATTTGCCCATCTGTTAATTGAGTTTATGTATATACAATTATTTAAATAATTATTGGAGTTCCATTACATTTGCAAGTGAAGTTTCATTTTCACAGAATATATATATATATATATATATATATATATATATATATATATATACCTTTTTGTTTTCTGAAAATATATTATTTAGTGTTCTTTTTAGGGCCATTTGCCAAAATAGCCCTGGTCTATTTATCTTATTATTTTTTTGGCCATAGGTTGGAAATATTTGCCAAAATAGCCATGAAACTGCCTAGTCAGCAATAAAACTGTTAACTGGGATGATGTATGTAGCTAATCGGCCTTTCAAATGCCGATTAGCTCCAGAAGATGATGTACGTAGCTAATCGGCCTTTCAAATGCCGATTGGCTCCACACCGCCCATGAAAAGGACCTCTCTGAAGCTAATCGGCCTTTCAAATGCCGATTAGCTCCATAAAACTCGAGTTTGGAGTAAATAGGCCTTTCAAATGCCGATTAACTCTGGACAACCTTTTTGGAGCTAATCGGTCTTTCAAAGGCCGTTTTTAATCCTAATCAGCAGGGTGACTGCTGACTAAGCACGTGCAGGGCTATTTTGACAAATATTTTCGACATAGGGTCAAAAAAAATAATAAAATAAATAGACCAATGCTATATTGGAAAATTGCCCTTCTTTTTAACAATTTTAGAATAAGTTAAGACCAAATTTAAAAAAAAAAGACTATTCAAACATAAGAAAGAAAATCGGTGGTAAAATGTATAAAAAACCATAAATCGGAAAGGACGCAATTTCTATCATCCCCCATATCTAATTTATATATTAAAATATATGTATTAAATTTTTTATATACTATATATATTACATATATCTATTTTTTAAATTATCTTATCCTCAAAATTCAGTTATGTATCTACACATATCTATAATAATTATAAAAAAAACAAAAATATACATAAATAATATATATAAAATCTAATATATATATATATATATATATATATATATATATATATATATTAATATATAAATGAGATATGGGGGATAATAGGATCAGCCGGCCGCACTTGTGGCTGGCCTGATCCTATCATCCCCCACTATATATATATATATATATATATATATATATATACTGTTTTTGTTTTCTGAAAATATATTATTTAGTGTTCTTTTTAACAACTTTAGAATCAGTTAAGATGGAATTAAAAAAAAAAGACTATTAGAACATAAGAAATAAAATCGGTGGTAAAATGTATAAAAAACCATAGATCGGACAAGGACGAAATTTCTCTTTAACATTTAATAAATCAACTTAATTAACTAGTTTGTCTTTTAAACAAATAATGGCTATTATTATTGATCAAGATTACAAAATAAACTATTCATGCATGTTGAAGGATCACTTTGCATGAGCCCTCTGCATCAATAGATCCAAAAAATGCCACCATTTCTCAACCAGAGAGTGCATAAATTTGATTAAACTAAAATGCACATTATTTCTGTGATAAACAATAATTGCAAATCATAGAATTGATAAATTTGTTTAATAGTTAAATATCAGTTTCAGTTGAATCCTCGAACTCAAATGTCCAAGAAGTATCCAATGCAATAAACCCTACAAATTCAAGCCACTGTTTTTTTTTTTGTTTTTTATTATTATTTTTTTTTGTGATAAAAGTGGATGAACCATATTATTTTATTTAATTATAATTTCATGGTAAGATACATGGTAATGGATTCTCATCGGATCTGTTACATTAATTCAAAGTTGCCCTATCATCACTTTTGTCCCTTTACTCCCTGTGCTCCCTCTGCTCCCTTTAATCTTGACTGTCGTCAAAGTCTGCCCCAGGGGGTTGCTGGGAAGGCTCCTCGCGTGTGAATTCCGGGCTTCTTTTTACAATGGATTCCATCGCCAGAAGTTTAGGCTTTTTGGATGCTTGTGCTACATCAAACCAAGAAAGGGTTAGAAAGTCGCTGTCACGAATAGTTTTCATAAAAACGCATTGTTTATCATGGAAACATCTTCTATTTTGCTCTAGACATACACTCCAGGCAATGGCCATAAAGAGTTGGTTCCACCCTGTACGAGTTTCCTTTGCCCATTGGGGGTTGATTCCCCGACCCCCCCATAGTTCTTGTAACGTATGGGGAACATGACTAAGTTGAAAGAGCTACGAGAAATGTTGCCATACTCTTGTAGTATAGCTACATGTTAACAGAAGGTGTTCCGCCATCTCTACGACCTCCTCGCATAAGTAGCATGTGGTGCGAGTTCGTTCCCATCCTAGTCTATGCAAGTTATCTAGTGTAAGAATTATGTTCTCCAGTGCTAGCTAGAAGAATAACTTAATCTTGGTGGGGCACTGTTGTTTCCAGAACCCTACATCCAACACCGGTCTGACACCACCATCCATCATGAACATGTACATCGATTTGACTGAGTATGACCCTGTTGGCGTAAGTTTCCATTGCCTTCGATCCTCCCTATCGCGGGGGTCTTCCAAGGTTTTATCTACCAAGGAGTTAAGTTCTCTCATCCCTTCTTCTGACAAAGTCCCAGCAACCAGTAGGAGTTCTCCTTGTAGTAGCTTCTGTCTGGCCTCCCATAATGTGTGTCCTGGGTTCTGTATTAATCCCTGAAGCATGGGATAGACTGTGTTAAGGGCCTTTCCATCAACCCAATTGTCATACCAGAATATTATGGATTTTCCTTGCCCCGGGCATACTGTCATATCGTGTATTAGGGCACCTGAGTGATGGGCGATGTCCTTCCAAAAGTGGGATGCCGTCGAAGGCGCCTTCATCCATGGATTGGGCACCTGGTTTCTAAAGTATGAATGTTTAAGCACTTTGGAGCATATATCAGCTTCTCCTACCATCAACCTCCACCACCATTTCTCCATCATGGCTAGGTTAAAGTTTCTAAGGTTGATAATTCCCTATCCTCCGTATTCTTTTGGCCTACAGATCTTGTCCTATCGCGCCAGGTTATATGTTTTATTCTCTATGTCTGGCCCCTCCACAAAAAGTTTCGCCTTAATGCATCAATCTGACTGATTACCCATATCGGTAGTCGATATATGGATAGCCAATGATTGTGGATGGTAGAAATCACGGAGTTGAGTAGAGTGATACGCCCTCCCAGTGAAAGGAACCTCCCCTTCCATGATGTGATGCGACCCTTAATTCGGTCCACCAACCCCCTCCAGTCCGCTTTCTTTGGCTTAGCTCCGGTCCACCAATGTTTCCCTCCTCCCCACTCAACCATCTATCCATCCTTCCATAATCCATTCTTTCATTCATGGTTTTCTCCTTTATGACTAACTTTTTATGTTTATTTCTTGGGGAAATTTCACTAAACTACTTTATGATTTGTCTTTATATCTGTCACGCCCCGACCCGAATCCGGGGACCTCGAGCACGTCAACAGACCGGCCGTATTAAAGAAGAGACAAACTCAACTCGAATACAAGGCCTAATAACGTGATAAGCAGATAACAATCCATAAAATTAAATAAACTCGTGTTCCAAGGAACATAGAGTCAACAGGGTCCATAGGCCCTTAAACAGTCTGGTCCCTATACGGGCCCTACAAATAACAATGCTCATAAAGTAAAAGATAAAGGAGTCTCCTAAACCTCTGGTCTCCCTGTGTCCTCCCCTCAGGCTCCTCTCCCTCCTAAACGTCGGAATCTGTAAAAGAGGAAAAGTGAAAACACATGAGCTTTCGAATGGAAAGCCCAGTAAGTACCCCTGCGGGTCACAATGACACAAATAGGAAATATGTCAACCAACGAGATCATAATACCAACAAAGTAGTCCTGGGAGTCTACCACAAACAAATCTAAGGTACGACCCCTGATACAGAAGCCCTCGGGCTCTGTAATGAGTTTTAAGAGAACTCAAAGTTCACTCCGGGCCAGTATGTCCAGCTATTTGCTGTAAATACGACCTTGATGGTCGTTTGACCCTCCGGTCACAGGTCGGTAGAACTACCTCTCCTACGTGTTAACACGGTCAGTGTACCACGCCCACTGACAGGTAAGACCTCCAGAGATTTGCTTCTCTTGTAAGGCAGACAGGAAAGTCAGGGGGTCCTATCCCTGAACATTCCTTTATTGGAGCTTCCCTAGCTCCACTGAGTCCGGGCAATAGAACATAGCAAACAGGGATACCAACGTCCCGAAAATATACATACATGCTCAACAGGAATCTAAAACAGATATGAATAGCATGTATGGCACCAACAAGGCAAGTAATAAGAATACATAGCATGTCCAAGAAAACCCGAAACCGGGTGGAAACTAGGCAAGTGTACTTACAAGAACAGCAAATCCAATAAACACTCCGTAGAGTGGGTACTAGGCAGAAGTAACTTACCTCCTGGTGAGACTAAATGTCTTCCTAGATTCCTTTGGAATGCCTTACGTCTCCCCTGAGAGTATCTGGCATACACAGACCCTTATTAGAGTCAAGTTTTCAACAAGTTCCTAGGTCCCTAGTTTCACAAGCATGTCCAACGTTCCTGTTGGGCTTAGGCCCACTAACGGGTCCTAAGGACCATCTCTCGGGTTATTGCCCCTTTTCCCCTGTTTCCATGTTCTTTAGTTGACCTTGAACCCAGTTTGGTCAAACCTTGTCAAACCCTCAATTCAGTTGTCGGGTCCAACCCTACTTGGTTACCTTTAGTCAATTTAGTTGAATTTGGCCCACTACTAAGCCCATTACACGACTTGGTTTATTTGTCCCCTTGTCTCGATTGGAATAATTATTTAATCCCTTGTTAAATAATTAATATTCTATTCGATTAAATTAATTTTCCTTTTAAATTATTGTCTACTTCTTGACCCACTCATATAGAGTAGAACAAGTATTATTCCACAATAATTAAGGCCCATCTTTTTAATTTGTCTTCTCAAATAATTAGTTAGTTAGTTATATATTTAACCACTAATTATTGTTGACAAATAAATTTTCCACTATTTTAAATTATCATGGTTATTCAACAAAAATATTTGTCGGATGTTTATGTGACAAACATGATTCCATATATTTATTCTATTTATTTGTCACACTATCATAATATTTGTCACATAGCTAAAGTCCCTTTTAGCTATCTAAACTATGCAAATAATTATTCAATTATTTATTATACAAATTATTTTAAGTGCAAACCTTTCAAATCTATTAATTTGATCTTGTTTGTCACATTTTCTAAGTTTCCAAGGAATAATCTTTCCAGGTTTATTCAACTTGATTTTGTCACATATAGTTAATGTAACTATATTAATCGATTATTCAACTTGATTTTGTCACATATAGTTAATGTAACTATATTAATCGATTAATTAATTTTTATCTTTTGTCACACTAAGTTAATAATTCATTAACTTTTATCTATTGTCACAAGTCCATAGTTTCCCATTTAAATTTCATATCTAGCTAATTACTATTAATTAGCTAATATTTTAACCCAAAAGAGAAGAAAATAACTAATTATTTTAATTAATTATTTAATTGACTGTCACACCCCTAAGTTCTAATTAAAAATCATAACACATTATATATATATATTTTATTTAATCTTCTTCTTCTTCATTATTTTCTCTCTCTCTATCGCGACTGAGAGACACAGGTGCCACCTACCCTCTCCGGCTACCACTGGGCCTTTGCCTTTTCGGACCTCGTCGCCGTCGGCCCCACGACCTCGGCCGACTCCTCAGTGGCGCCGCTGGTCTCCACCCTCTCTGGGAAGAACCCACGACACTCTCGGCCGAGCGATAGACCACTCCGGCGAGCTCACACCGTCGACCGTATGCATGCAAAAAAAATCATTCCTAAGCATTCTACAGAGTTTTATCATCACCTACCGCGTGTTTGTTGACAACGGGGGTTGTCGGAGTCGCCGGAAAAACAGGACTGTCCTCCTCCGACGAGTTCGGCCACGACCTCCGGTGAGTTACTTCTCTCTCTCCTCGTGACGTCACAGCGTGCTTCTTCTTCCCGTCTGTTATCGAGCTCCCGGGACCGCGAGACCTAAAACCGCGACGAGCTCGCAGGGCCTCTCTCTTCTCCTCTGTCACCTCACCGGAGAGTGGTGATGCTTGGCGAGCTTGTGTGAGAAGAACAGTGGCAGTCATCGCCTTTTATAGGCTCCAGGTGACCAGGCGAAGCGTCACCAACGCCCCCGGGCCGCGCCGACCGTCGACCGGCCTCCCCGCCCGAAACGCACGGAGAGTCAGCGAGGCTCTCGCGCGCGTTACCGGCGTTTGAAGAAGAAACGGCTGCCTCGTGATCGGTTCTCCGATGAAGGGCCAGGATGGTTTGATTAAAATCAACGGCTTCGATTTAATCCGTTTTCCTCGTATCCAGCACTCCCTTAGATTAACCGTCGAGATGTTTTAAAGATCAACGGTCAGATCTTAGTCCCTCGTCTCGCGATTTAATCAATCACCAGATGGACGGTTCACAGTTGCCCTCACCATGGGACCATTCTCACCTTAACTTTTTCTCTTGCCTCGCATCTGATCCACGATCAGATGGATCCCTTCCAGTGCTGACACGTGGCTCCATGTGAGCCTTAATAATGCTCCGAGATGAAACACAGTTTTGGATGTTTTAATCACAACCGTCCAAACTCTCTTTTAAGAGTATTGTAGTGCGAAATTTACCAGAGATCCCCATCTCTTTTTAGGTTACATTTAGGTTTGTTGCTGTGAGAGGGGAAAATTACTGTTTAGTCCTCCTGACTTTTCCGAAATTTTCATAAAGTCCTTTTGGTCAAACATAAACCCTAATTAGGGTTTTAAATCCCTCTTTGCTTATTCTCCCCACAATAATTCCCCAATAAAACTCCAAGAAAATCATTTAATTAATGAAAAATCATCACCTTAATTTTTTTCTCAAAATTTCTTGGGTTTTACAATATCAATTTGGGGCTTATGATTTGATTTCTGACACTTTAGTACCCAGTAGTCTAATCCGTAAGCAAAAAATGTCAAAACACTTTACGCCGTTAATATTTATTGACGTAGCATAAAAATACAAAAATAAATATATAAATAAATAAACTTATAAAAACTTCAGAAAATAGCTTAAATTTCAAAATAAATAAATAAAATAAAATTTTTAAACCCGCAAAAAATAGAAAAACTTCTAAAAAAATCTGTAATCCATGAAATTCAAATAATAATAATAATAATAATAATAATAATAATAATAATAATAATAATAATAATAAAATTAGAAATTTCACAAAAAAAACACAAAACTCTTTTATAAAATAGAAAAATCTGAAAAATCTGTAAAAAAAATGCAGAAAATCCAAAAAAAGTCCACAGAATCCAATAAAAACTAAAAAAGCCTAGAAAAATTTGTAAAATATCCAGAAAATGCATAAAAAAATCCAAAAAAAAATAAAAAATAAACCAAAAATTCTAGAAATTTTCATAAATTTCCCAAAAATCCCAAAATATCAGAAAAAAATAAATTATAACCCAAAATCAGAATGTAAACTTCATATCCTTTTCATTTATCTAATTTATTTATCTATTTATTGATATTTTATGATTTTGTTTGTATATTTGGGAAGTTTACGAAATTTTCTGAAATTTGTGGCAAAATCTGAGATTTTTTTGGATTTTTTTTTGTGTGATTTTTCTGGATATTTTAAATTTTTTTATATTTTTTAAAATTTTAGGGTATTTTGTGTTTTTTTTGGGATTTTCTGCATTTTTAGAGAGTTTTCAGAATTTTCAATTATTTTAAAGAGTTTTGGGGTTTTTTTCGATTGTTTTGGAAAATTTCTAAGTTTATTTTATTTTTTTTGAATTTTATGGTTTACTGATTTTTTTTAGAAGTTTTTCTAATTTTTTTGGCGCTTTTAAAGATTTTTATTTTTAGTGATTTATTTATTTATTTTGGTATTTAACTAATTTATGAGGGTATAAGTTTTTGCTCATTTTTTTTTGGATTTTTAAAGATTGTGTTTTTTTTGGTAATTTCCTGAATTTATTTATGATGTTTTTAATATATGGGATTTTCTGTTTTTCAGACGTTTTTCGAATTTTTCATCATTTTTTTCTTCTATTTTTAGTGGTTTTTTATTTTTTTAATTGTTTTTTTGAATTTTTTATGCCACGTCAGCAAATATTAACGGGTTAAGCGTATTGGCATCTTTTTGCTCACGGATCAGATTATAGGGTAGTAAAGTGTCACAAATCAAACCACAAGCCTCGAATTAATATAGGGGCAAACCATATCGTAGTTTAGTGAAATTTCCCTTATTTCTTTCTCTCTTCTTCACAGCATCATATACGAATATTCATGGTGAGCTCTTGCCTATAATTGATGATAACAGTGGTGATGAGACACTTCTCTCCAGAGCTACATTGTTCATGTCAACCCACCAGGTGGTACGCAGCTTCTCGGAGATGAAGAGCTCGTCAACTGGTACACATTATTCTTGCCAAGACTTTTGTGAGCCAAGGTTAGTACAATCTTACTGTGTTGTTATGAGTTGTTTTGCCACAAAACTCAACAAGGCAGAGCTCCAGAATATGGAGGCATTGGATGGCTTCGTGTTTGCGCAGTTGGACGAGCATTGTAAACTTGGAACCACTTATGCACTAGAGTTCTTAGGCTTGACTCAGTTCAATGGCCTATGGACCAAGTCTAATGAAGGAGAGGGTGTCATCATCGGCATTGCAGATAGCGGCATTCTCCACATCCATGAGTCCTTCAAAGATGATGGCTTGATGCCAGATCCGCCGCTGAAATGGCGAGGGTGTTGCCAATACAACACAAAGACTTGTGATCCACGGCTTCCATCCAAATGCAACAACAAGCTCATTGGTGGGAGAGCAATGGGAGCAATAAGCACACCAGATGATGAAATAGGACACGAAACTCATGTGGCCAGCACTGCAGCAGGGAGCGGTGTTTATAACGCTAGTGTGCTTATCCAGGGTGGAGGCACCACTGTTGGTATTGCTCCTAAAGCTCACTAGGCCATATACAAGGTGTGCAAAGCGAAGGGGTTGCATGAGCATGAATACACTAATTCAATTATCCTCTCTGTCATCGAATGGGCGATCAAGGATGGACTTGACGTACTATCACTATCAATCGATGCACCTGATGACTTTCACCAGAGTAGTGTGGCCAAAGATAAAGGAAGTAAAATCAAGATCTCTTAGCATGACAATCATAGGTTAATATAATTCACTTCTATATCATGCAAAAAGTATCTATCCCAAGATCAATTGCAGAAGAAATTAGAGAAGATGATTAAGTGCATACTTGAATCCATTGCAGAAAAGACCAGAAAGAGAGATGAGTTATTTCATGGGTCTGGGTCATCAAAACCAAAAGAGATCGTTGTGAATCTATTTCTCAGATGGGGAAGAAAACAGAACGGTATCTCTCTGGTTTTGAGACCACAACCCTATTTATTAATTATAGTGGATATTTTAGTAATTAACCATTAGGCATCATAAACTGTTAACTACTGATAAGGGTTTCTACACATTTTTTAAACCCATACTTTATCTAAAATGACACTTCTTTAAGCCCTTTTAAAATATTCCTCAATGGATCACGATTAAATAGGGCACTTTTAACAAGGCTTGGTTTTCTATATCCATCAGAATGGAATTGAACGTCGTAATGGTTTCTTCGTCATCTATCATGAGACTCTCAAATTTTGAACTCAACATCTGAAGTTTAGACATTCGCACCTGATTTGTACCTTCATGTATTCTCTGAAGAATATCCTATGTTTCCTTGGCAGACTTGCAGTTTGCAACATGCTTGAATTGATTTTCATCCATTCCTCCAAAAATAGCATTGAGTGCCTTCCCGTTTGCATTGGCTTTGTTTAGTTAGACTTGGGTCCAGGTACTCTTCTTCTTCTATACTTCATTCTTATCAGCATCAAGATATGTTGGAGGTGTCCATCCATCTTCGATAGCAATCCATGCACATTCATCTATAGATTTGATGTATGCCTTCATGCGCGCCTTCCAATATGAATAGTTTGCTTCATTTAAAAGTGGAGGACGGTTTCTGGAGACTACTTCCTTTCCGGCCATGGACAGAACTTTTTCCAGGACTTCACCGACCTTGAAACCAAGGTAAATACCGGTGACTGGTTTTGATACCACTTGCAAGATCCTTCGGGTTGTTCGCCTATTGTATAATTTGTTGCACCACTGATTGTAACCCTCTGCTTACAGAATATCTCGAAAGAGAATACACACATACACACACAAGCAAGGCAAACCACAAGAAAGGACACAATAGAGTTGGTAACCCAGTTCGGCTAATCAAGCCTACGTCTGGGGGGCCAAGCCCGGAGAAGACAATCCATTAAAGGAATAGAGAAGACAAGAGTACAAGAGCCTCACTTACTCTCTCACTTTATCATAAGCACTCACTCTTTTGTTGATAATGACCATTATCACCCTCCTCTCTTAGGGACTACTCTAGTCAGCTCACCTCAATCCACAGAGTTTTGGCCTTATATAGACGCCTCCTTGCCTTCATAACATAGCTATTTCCTTTAGGATCTTCGAAATCTCCGTGACTGCTAAATTGGACGCCTTCCCCATTTAGCCGTTGCAACCTTGTTGCAACTACGATTGCAACGCCGCCCGGCTGATGAACTAACCAAGGCTACAACATCCATTGCTCTACAACCTTAAGATACCTCCAACCCTCCTAGTTGAGTTCTGAGTCGACTATGTCGGATCCACCTGATCTCGACCAACACAACTAGCCGATCCACCTCTCTGTCACGTTCTCAACCCATCAAGGTCGCACATCTCCAAGGCGAGATCTTCATTCATCATCCAAAGCTTGATCTCCTTGATCACAATTTTGGCTATCCAATCTTCCAGATTTGCTTCCCAGCAAGCTTTCCAAACTTGGTATTGATTCACAACAGTTTGGCTTCCAATTAGAGCTTCAATCAACACTATAATCCAACCCCTTATCAATCACACATCAGCTGCCAAATCTAGCCTCCAATCTTATCATTAATCAGCTCTCAATCACTGTAGCCACTTGTATGGAGTCTCCTAATCAGCATGCATGTATTTGCATGCAATCTTCAATCAATCAACCTTTGATGGAGTCTTCAAGTTTTGATTCAGTCAACCTTTGATCATACTTCCATTTGATTTGCTTGCATGAAATTTCCAAGCCAGCTTGAAACTGTTCAACATCTTCTTCCAAGTTTGGGTTGCACCTGGATTGAGAGAAGCTTGGACTTGTGTCAAATATTTGCCAATCCTAGTGCATTCGCACTAACAATCTCTTATTCCTCTATACTCATATGTTATAGGTGATGGTCATCACTATTAGATTCCACTCTGTGCGGACATCTTTCTCCAATTATTTGGAGAGGATTACCTCACCCCACAGATCTAGCATTGGGGTTGTCTTGTACATCGAATAGGGAATAGAAGTGTTTCTAGAGGGCACTCGTGTAAGGGAAAGTGAGAAGTGTACGTGGTGGTTTCCACAGCTTAGTTGTATAGGTAGCATAAGGTTCTATCCCTCCTCCAATTCCTTTTAGTAAGGTTTTCGAGGATGAGAATCTTGTTGTCACAAGCCAACCAAGCGAAGTATTTGACCTTGAGAGGGTAAGCTTGCTTCTAGAAAGTTGCCCTGATCTTGCTTTGGATGCCCCCATCAGTGTTGAAGCGGTGCAAGGATTTGACTATGAAGAGGTTGTTAAGGGTAAACTTTCAAGCTCAACTATCTTGCTTAGTCGGGTCTCCTTGCTCCAAGAGCCAGTAAAGGTTGCTCAATTGTTTTTTAGCTTCATATGTTAAGGGGCATGGCCTAAGTAAAGGGATATGTTGCTAGACCAAGCATTTGACATCCCCCATTATGAGCTCTAGCATGATTTCATGGTGTCAAACTGGGTCGTGCTGCCCGTGGAAGGCAAGGCCTGGTACGAAAGGGTCATGCTAAAGTATGACCTGATGCCGTAGACCTCGAGTTGTGCCCATGTGCCTGGTCAATGCCCATGTGTCCTGCGGGGCGGCACAACACGCAACCTGCGGGGACTGTGCCAACCCAGCACAGGCACGCGCGTGCCATGCCTGGCATGACACGAAATGAGTCGTTGTAGGTCTTATTGGCATGACTCGCAACGGTTACCTAGCGGGCAAGGCTGGCCCGCCAGGATTCGTTTTAAAAACAAAAACTGTTTTAAAGCCTTTTAAAGCCCAAAAAAAAAGATGAAAATACCCCTTTAAACACCTATAAAATTGTTATTTTTAAAGGTTTTTGTGTCTTATAGGAAAAATGACATTTTTACCCTCCCAACAACTATAAATGACTAGTTTATGAGGGTATTTTTGGGAATTAAAAATTTAAGAAAAAAACCAATAAATACCCTCTAATTGTTCTCATTTTTCTCACACCAACAATTCAATTTCTTCTCAATTCTCATTCTAATTTCCCAAAAATTCAAGTAATCAACTTCAAGCAATCAAGGCTTCAAGATCAATTTATTCAATTCTTCTAAGTTCAAGTGATCAAGTCCTCAACTGTGTTTCAAGGAAACCAATCAGGTATCCCATTGTCCGGCTTTCTTCGAATCTCTTAAAAGCACTTGAGGTTATTTTTAACTTTTATTTTCAATTGCATAAGGGTTAGTTCTTCGAATTTCCCCAACGGTAATTCTTCTATTTATCTTTTTTGAAAACACTCCCCTGAGTGTTGATGAATCTGATGCCGGTAATAATGTTGGACCATCTACTGGTGCCAGTGCTAGTGTCGGCAATAGTAATAGAACCTCGGGGTTTTGGGAATTTTATGACATTATTAATATTACAAATAAAGGTCCTCAGGCTATTTCTCAATTGCATGTCAAACTACATGTGGCATATATTGGCCGCCTTAAAAGACATACCAACATGAGCATACCCAAACTCAAATAACAAACCTTTCTACTTTTCCAACAAAAATGCAAGAAAAAATATAGGTAAATTTATTGTTTATGATGAACAATTTTTTAATCTTTATGAAAATACTAAATTTGAAAAAATGATTCATGATACTTTTTGTCCCAAATATAAAAAAGTTTCTAGAAATACTATGAGAAAAATAACATTTTCAATTTATAATGAAATAAGGAAAAATTAATTTGTGATTCAACTAATATTGCCTCAAAAATTTGTATTAATTTGGATATGTGGACTTCCAAATATCATGGAAGTATATATTTGTGTCACCGTACACTATATTGATAATAATTGAAATTTACAAAAACATATTTTGAGTTTGACTGAATTAGAATGTCCGCACACTAGTATTGCTATTGTCGAGTGTATTATAACACAATTTATAATTATTCTTTTTTTATTCTATTACTTTTGATAATGCTTTTAATAATGATATTGCAATTTAAATTTTAAAACAACATTTAAAATTTATATTTTTTGGAAAATTATTTCATATTAGATATGTATGCCATATTTTAAATTTATGTGTGTAAAATGGTTTACAAATAATTGAACCTCAAATACAAAAATTAGAAATTCTATTTTATTCATTTAAAAACTCATCAAATAAAAAACAAGAATTTAAAAGATTGTATTAAATATGATAAAAAACTAAAAAAAAAATTATTATTGATGCTGAGCATAGGTGGAATTCCACCTATACATGTTAGAATGTGCTTATGAATATAAATTTTTTTTTTACCATTTTTTGTAATGAATATTTTAGAGAAATTCAAATCACCAAATTTGATTGGGAAGTAGAAAACACGATTAAAGATTTTTTAGAATTTTTTTATAATTTAAAAACATTTTTTTCTAGTATTTAATATTCTACTTTCTTTTTTAATTACTCTAAATCAATTGTATTTTATTAGTGAAGTTTTTGCTAAATATAGATATAGTGAAAGTTTTTGTACTATTTTTGCTTTTATGGAATTTTTTTTAAAAATATTATGGAATAATTGAACCAATTTATATTTTATCCTACATGATAGATCATACATTTAAAGTTCATGGTTTTTTTTTTCTTTTTGACTTATATGATAAAAATTTGTGTGTAGATCATAGTTCTTTAAAAGGGGAATATAAATCCAGGTTTTATGAAATGTATAATTTTAATAATCAAATTTATAGTAATAGTAGATCAACCCAAATAATTGATGATACACCCCAAGTCACGCCGTCTACGTGTCAGCACCCCCACACCCCTATTAATGTGGCACAAACCCCGAGGGGAGCCATTATACTTCCCCTTAGGAGAGTAAAGTCCTTGCCTAAAGGGGGGCAAGGGCGACTTGCACGCCACCTCTCATGATGACCAACAAAACGACAAAAGAGGTAGCGTGATGGGGCCAAGATCCCCAGACACGGGGGAGACAACAAAAGGAAGTGGAACTACGAGAAAAGGAGGTAAGCTCATTCTGATTAACATACACACTACTCCTCTTCTACCTCGGCTCTTGGCTTTTCTCCGATGACCCCCTTGCTAACTTAACTATCGGAGAAGGCTTTGGCATCTAGGCCCTACCCTTACTACAAGAAAAAAGGCCTATAAGGACAGGAAATCTCGTCCTTAATAGTCTGAATCTGGTCCTTAAAACATCAATAAGGACGAGTCAAATCCGGTCCTCACTCGTTCTTATAGGCTCCGTCCATAAAGGTGACCGGTCCCAAAAACTGTTTAAGGATGGGGTTGTTACTGGTCCCTAAAATCTCTTTAAGGACCAGATTTCTGGTCCCTAAATAAGAGAAAATCTCATCCTAACAACCAAAATTCCGGTCCTTAAAAATCTTTTGGGACCGGATTCTTCATGTCGCTAAAACTCTTTGAGGACGAGGTTTGTTGGTTTATAAAGACCTTTAGGGACTACTTTACATCCTGTCAATAGATGTTTTTGTGGATTAGTTTTTTCGTCCCTAAATTCCAAAACAACATAATGAACCTCTCAATTAGATCCAATCCTTATAACCTGCCATTTTTTCAATAAACTTCAAAAATTATAATAACCAAAATAAAAGTATATACACACCTATTTAGCAAAACAATAACCTGACATTTTTCATTGTCATAGTCATTCAATAAACTGTCATTTAACATCACATGAGTAGCACTATATTGTTTGCATAACGCTTATATATACAAAACATATCATTAGTAAAACAATTTGATCACAATTTCCAACATTTTCTAACTTTCCAACTTCTGATCATCCTAGCAAATGAGGGTACCCAATTCTTTATCAAGTCTTGAAAATGACATTGTTGAAATCCATAACAAAATCAAAACCTGCAAAATGTATAAAAATAAGGTGATTAGTTCCTTCTCCAAAGCCAAAATCAAAAAACAACAAACAAAACTATAAATAAGCTATATCACTAACCCGGTATGTGCTTCAAATTCATGGTGATTCTCTTGAACTATGTGAAGATGGAAGTTGGGCATGAGATTGTTGAGATAAAAACATTTCTTTGAGTTTTTTAATTTCTTTCACCTCACTTTCTATTGCGTACCAAACATTCCTTCAAAGAATTGTTTTCCTCTCTCAAGTTGAGCTGCAGTAACTTCGGATATTAATGCAGTCTTTGAAGAACCAACACCTTTGAAGTCTTTGGCCTTAACACCACCTCCAAAGACAACCACGTGACTTCGATTTTGAGGTCCAAAACATCTTTCCACCATCTCTATGCTATCAAGAGAAGGTTGAGATTGCACCAATTCTTGAATTTGAGCCTACAAAATTGGAGAAACACATATATCAGCTCACTACCCAACAACAACATATAATATGCATGTTAAATTACTTTGTTTTACTTTGTTTTCTCTTGTGTTAATATTTTCCTTAAACTTTATTTCTCTCTCATGCTTATTACTTCTCTCCCTATTACTCATTTAAAATCTTTTAATCCACAAGAAAATAGAAAACTGAAAAAAAAGGACACAGACAAGTTCAGTTGAACTTTGTGGTTTTTTCTATATATTTTAAATTTTTAAACTGATTTCTATCATACAAACATTGAAAAAAACATATATAAATGGTTCTCTTTCATTCTTCTGCTCATGAATTATTATCAGTTGAAACTCCTCTGAAAAGGATAAGTTAATAGAATACTGAAATTTCTTAAATGATATAAACCTTGAATAGAAAAATATGTTACATAAAAATTTAAAAACAAAGAAAAGAAGAAGCACATCTTGATCATAAAATACAACATGAAAGAATAATAGAAATTAAGAAACTAATAACCAACAAGAAATTATAATTAGATAGATAGCCTCAAACCCAAGATATATTATGATCAATTAATGTTTATGGTTCTTCTTCTGGCACTTGTCTTTGATCCAATGGATCCCATCCATGTAGAGAGAACATAGGAAATCACTAGCTTGCAACCTACCTAACTATAGCTCCAACAACAAGCTTGCGTCATATATATCTAGATTCATGAAGAGATACAAACATTACAAGCTAGATGAATATCTAAGATTGCTCTTCTTTATTTGAACACACAATTAATTATTCAAGGTGCACACATGCATGCTAGCTCCAAATCCCATTAATATCTTCTTTTCTTTTTTTTTTTTGACAAATCCCATCGATATCTTTCAAATTAGGTTGAAGAGAAAAAAAAAAGGAGGACAAAATGCCATTTTTTCAGCAAAAGTGGTCCTTGATGTTAGGGAAGACACTCATGTAAAGACAATATGCATGTATCTACCATTAATTTGAAAACATAAACTAGCAAACACAATGATTTTTGTTGTGAAAAAGGTGTTGTTCGCATCATGTATGCCATCTTATTCCAATCCATGAAATATGATGAATCTTAATTAATGGCAGGAAGACAAATAGAGATGCATGCATTGAAAATTTTAATTTTAATTGATTTCCTGAAGCTTAATTAATGGCATTAAGACAAATATCAAAACATACATCTTCCTTTATTATAAACAGAAAAGCTCCAACTTAGAGCTCAAAAAGTTCATACCAATTCAACCTCTTAATTGGTTTCCTGCATGAATGCATTAGCACAAACACAATATAATTCAAACAAGTCTACAAAGAACCAATCTAATTAAAAAATTGCTTCACAGTTGAAAGAAATCCACAGAAACAACCACACAACCCAATTAAAGAAGAACAAGAAAAATCTATATTGAAATTGGATCAAAAGAATCCATGAAACCAAATAAAAGAAGATCAAATAAATCTATATTGAAATTGGATCAAATCATCAATGCAGTAAACATAGAAACACACATGATGGAAAGCTTCAATTTCGAGATTCTCATCAATACTTGATAAAACCAATAGATTTCACAAAAAGACCTCAAAGAAAATCTATGAAGGATAGCTAAACCTATCAAAATTGGAGAAAATTAGGCTAAAACATTAAGGTTCAAAACCCTAGAAACGACAACACTCACCTCTTGTGCTCTCGAAGGTGGTGGTGATAGTGTAACGCACGAATTTCTTTATATAAAACATCGCTCTATTATCGAAATCTATTTCAGGCCATTAATAGTTAATGGTGAAGTTAATTATTTGAAGGTCAGTGTTTAAAAATATATTGAGAATGGGCTTTAGTTGAGTCCAAATATAATTAAATTGGGAGAAGGCCTTGGTGGGTCAGGCCCCTTTTCTCTTATCCTTAGCATAAGTAATATAAAAGGAAAATATTATTAATCAATTTAGATGAGAATAATTTAGTTTTAATTGGGGTGATTTAATTCCAAACTCAAGGTTTTATGGACCAGCAAATGTTGAGAGGATGAAGGCATGGTTAGTTATAAAATTAAGTTAAAAGATTATGACATTGGTTTAATTTAATGAATGATGATTAATTGATAAAGACCAAGTTTACTTGGGCCACCAAAGTAGAGAGGCAAATGGGCTGGGCCCAAACTTAACATCTCTACAACAACTCATTAATCCTTAACAAAAAAAAAGGGGATTAAGTTAATTAATTCAATTAAGACCAGCCCCTCTACTATTGAATTCTAATAGAGACAGGGGTTTCCTGTGCACTACCAAGTAGAGGCAGCACAAAAATGGTGAACTGGTTCCCTTCATCTCCCTCCAAAAGCACAGGCCTCTTGTGTGAAACCACGGTGGGTTCTTCCGTGATCTTCTCCCTTGTTATATAGGGCATCAAGAGCTAGAGAGCATCGACCTTCTCTTTTGGCGCACCATCTCTCTCCTGTTTCTCTCTTCCTTGCACGCGCGGCTGCAAGTTATCGGCTTCCTGTTTTCCTCTCTTCCCCAGTGAGCATCGGCCACCGTTTTCCCTCTCTTTCCAGCGAGATCCGAGCACCAGCGAGCTGTTGATTCCCTTGGTGTTTTCAGGTTGGTCTGGAGATTGGAGAAAGCAATTTATAAGATGTTAATTGATGAATTAGAAGGTTGTCTTTGTGTAGAGGGTTGCATGATTTGTAAAGTAATATGAGGATTAGTTTACGGCTGCTATGCATGAGTGTATGAGATCTTGGACTGGTTAAAAGCATGCTGAAATGGTTGTATGTATGTAATAATTCAGAAGTTATAAGATTAGGGATGCTATACTCCTGCTGAAAACTAGTATGCCTATAAGATGTTTGTATAAATGCCTCTATGAACTAGGTTGTTTTGAAACTAGTGTTTTATGGCTGCCTTGACATGGTACTTGTGTGTGATTATCTCTGGATCATGGAGATGTAATTTCAAGGAATATACAATTGTCCTAAGGTAGATCTTTGAAATGCATGATGATACTCATCAAATGTTCGATTGTATGCTTCTATGAAATCTATGAACCTCTAAAGCTTTGAAGGGTAGTTTTCATGCTTTGTAACCATTCATGAGTAGTTGGATTGTGTACTAGAGGCAACTGCATGATTAAGCTAAGTATGGAGTACGCCTAAGATTATATCTATTCATTTGTGTTAATGTCTCATACTTAGATGTATGTATACTCGTGTTGCAGAATTGCTTCCTCTTCGAGGGACCGGTAAAATTGCATACTACCTCGGCTCTGAAGGAGTCATGTAATACACCGATAAAAAGGTCTCGAAAGCATCTTTCTATTGAGCATTTAGATGAGAGAAATCTGATTTATGGTTTAGATTTATGGCCAATTCTTTCCAACTCTAGCAGATGTAGTGATTTCAGCATTTTCGTGATTCGGGTTGTAATGTCTTCCTATGTTCTAGAAGTTAATGTTCAAGGGTTATAGTATACAACTTAGTAGCTTCTAAGTTCTTTTACAATTTTAGGAAAAGGGAACAACACTCCGGGACTTGGGAGGACCGAGTCAAGCTTTGATTTGCAAGGACCTCATGTTATGGACAATGCTAATTATGGAAATCAAAAGGACTTGTATTGTTATTGTATTTCCCTTATGCCTAACATGTGTTTGCTGAAATGTCTAAGAGGAGTTATGGGCCATCTTATTGGTCTTGTTCAATTCATTAAGAATACATGCCAAGTAAGATGTGGACATTTGGACAAGTTAACTAGAAATTGAACAAGCTTGAGCATGATTTCCCTTATTGGTCAATCAATACCTGATTTTGTAAAAAGGAAATCCAAGATTGTTCTATTAAAGAATAGCAACTAACTATTGATGAGTTTAGCTAATAATGCTAATACTTCTATTGTTCTTCGTTAGATTTCATTTCAAGCCATGTGCTAAAGAAATACTATGTTAACTTAATTAGGACCTCTGATACCTAGGCTTGCCCCTTCGAGGGATAGCTGCACTCTCTATGCATCTTCGTTCGGAGTGTGTAATATGTCAATGGAAAGGTCTTGAAATTATGTTTCTAACAAGCTCTAGATTGGAGAAATCCGATGTCTAGAATGAGAGTTATGGACATAATGGTCAGACTGCGCATAGTTACAGAAAATTCCTGCATTCTAGTTTATGACTTACATTGCTTAGATTATCATTGAAGTATGCATGTATTATAAGATGATTAAGGAATCTTAGGGATTCATATTAAGTTGTTATTATTATTACTAGAAAGAGGAAAAGGTCCCGCGGAAGCGGAGGAAGGACCTAGTCATACTTAAGCTTGCGAAGGACCTCAAGTGAGTGGACCTACTGAACATTCTCGTGTTTGATCAAGTTTTATTGTGTTTTGACGTTATTTTCCATATATGGATTTCATTCCTGTTTGTGATGATTTTGATAATTATTGCCATTGTAGAATAATGAAGTTTCATATGATAAGATGATGAGAATTGGAAGAGATGATAATGACATTGAGCATCGATATTGCATCGTATGAGATTATCTTTGCTATGTAGATGCGTCTCTGTGTTGAGCCGATGACTTGCACGATACCGAGTAGGGGAAGGATTTTCTTGCTTTCGACTGAATTTCTTTTACTTTGGGGCTATTTGGTTTGATGTAAGTAGCTGTATTGTAAAAAGTTTTACATGTAAAACTTACTTTTGGGTGTTTGGTTTGTGATGTAAAAGAGTGAAAATGCAGTAAAAGTTTTTACATTTGGGGTTGTTTTGTTGCATTTGAAATTACTGCCAAATTGGGCATAAAACTAAATGTCAGACATTACTTTGGGTTAAAAACACCTTCTCCTCCTTTCCCAATAACTTCTCCTTCTAGCCCTCGTCCAGCCCTCCGTCGCTGCCCTTGCGAAGCCACCATCTCTCTCCTTCTCCACCCTTCTAGCCCTTGTCCAAATTGCCCGACGTAAATGCGTAGCCGCCTTGCTCTCTGTTGCCGCCCGTGCGTCGCCGCCCTCCGTCGCCACCCCTGCGAAGCCAGCCTTTCC
The DNA here is from genome assembly GCA_026586065.1 of Dioscorea zingiberensis. Lineage (NCBI taxonomy): Eukaryota > Viridiplantae > Streptophyta > Magnoliopsida > Dioscoreales > Dioscoreaceae > Dioscorea > Dioscorea zingiberensis. Next base: position 46,741,669 of record CM048820.1, read on the forward strand.
CCCCTCCTCTCGACTACTGAACCATTTCTTGGAGCCAACGTATGGGAGGTAGACTCCGCAAAACCCACTTCTATATATAAATACAACTTGCTGCTCTTCTCTTTTCGTTTTCTTATTTTGTATTTTTGCAGAGCACCTGCTTGATTTTGGGGTTTCTGTTTTTTATTGCTTCATTTATATATAGAAGTGGGTTTTTTTTTTCTTTTTTTTGGAGTTCTTGAAATTTTTCATTTTCTTTTTTTGAATTCTTAACATGCTACTATTTTGAAACTTATTTGTAAGGAATGATTTATCTTTATGCTGATATAATTGCTATTACATTGGTAATGTTTGAATGTTAGTTCTGCTGCTTATGCATGCTGTCAAATTTCAATCAACATTATCAAATTAATTATATAATTGCTATTACATTGGTAATGTTTGATATAATTGCTATTGTATTGGTAATGTTTGAATGGAAGATAGTCACTTGATCAAGGATCAGAATTTAGTGTTGTTAGAGAAATGCACATTGTTCCTATTGTTGAAATCAAAAAAATCAACTGTCAAGGTTTTTCTTTGTTGCATGATTCTGTTTTGTTTGGTTGGTTTGTTATAATGTTCAATTTTTCTTAAATTCATTGTAAGGTCTTTTTTATTTATTTGGTCAAGTGTTTTTTTTATGGTTTTCTGTATCTTGCATATAAAGACTATACTTAACATTCCAAGGCATTGAAATTTTGTTAGTATATCTTGAATTGAACAAATAGTCTATTGTATCTATGTTTCATACTTTCTACTTTATTTGTTGGTAAGTGCTATTGTTTTAGTTTTTTTTTTTATGTATTTGTTGATGTGTAGATAATACCCTTCGTAATTGTAGTATCGCTTTGGTCTTTGCAAATTGCGAGAATTCAACAAAATAAGACATGAAGTTTCATCAAGATTTGCTCATGAACCTGAAATAACATAATTGTATTTTTTTCATGTATACATGGAGGAAAACGTGCGAAGGTGGATGATGAAATCATGTGAAATGTTGATAATCAATTGGGAAGAATTGCTAATGCATTAGAGGCCGATAAGATTCAATTTATTGGTAAGCAATTATTTGATGAGATCATGAGTTTGAGTGATCGCTATACCGAATATGATCTTAGACCAACATATGACTATTTGCTTCAAAATTTTCCTTTAGCAAATGGGTTCATGAACAAAACTCAAACCCTTCGTTGCATTTGGATGGATGATTTTATTGGTCAATTGAGGGGTGGTCGTCAAGCATGAGTTATTATAACACCGTTGGGTGTTACTATCGTGTTATTTTGTCTTGTCATGTTTATTATGATGTTATGTTTAGACAAATGGGATGATGTTGTAATTTCGGTTGTTGTTTGGATAATTGCAATGATGTTATTGTTAGATCTTATATTTTTCATTATCTTTGACTTCATTATGGTTTGGTTAAGATTAATTCCTCCAACACTATAGAGATTGTGAGTATTTGTGATAATTAAGATTTCCTCTTGAATTGAACATGTTAGAGAAAAAAAAAATTAACAGGAAAAATGTAAATTACAAAAAAAAAATAATCTAATTTTGTGAGATAGAAAATCGCTTGTTATTTAAATTTAATGGTGATTTTGTTAAAAGAAATATTAAATGTTTTAAATTTAATAAACATTTTATTTGATTATTTATTCTAATTAAAAGTAATTTTTATGTAGCATAAAGCGGTTAGTAATAATAATAGGTAATGGGGTATCTCACCATCCCACTTACATGGTAATTGTATCCTTTACTTACATCAAACCAAACAAACAAAAGAAAATACAACATTTTCGCCACATCTAACCAAACACCAAAGGATGTAAAAGATAATGCAACATTTCTAATTACATGTAATTTGAAATAAACCCTAATTTGAAATGTGGGCAACCATGTACCCCCTTTGTTGAAAACTTTGCTTTCAAAATGTATTCATTATTAAAACCCTTCTTGACTCTTTCGGGGGTGCTTGGTATCGCGAAAGTGAAGACCCAGTTGGGGAAACCTCACAAGCTTCACAAATAAGCCCGATTGGGGGTAATCTCACGTACTAGATCAATAATCCCAGATTGGGGGAAACCTCACAGATAGACTATTGAGCCCAGATTGGGGGGAACCTCACGACTGAATTATCTGATGGCCTTAGTAAGTAATTCCATAGGGATGCAATCTATTCGATATGACGCTCTATTATCATGTACACACATAGAACTATTGAACATGATTGTGGTTGATGATTTTCTCGGGTTTGAAGATATTGCATGGCATGATATCTAGATTGAAAGATAATGCAAGGATTTGCATTTATGATGATGTTTCTTGATTATATATGTGTGCAGATTACTTTCATATAAATGTTTATCTATTTGATGATACCACAGGCAGATATTTTTCTTGACAGTAGGGGTCACATTTCACTGAGCTTTGTAGCTCAGTAATCTTTTCATCTTCTCTTTGCAGGTAGTAGACAGGAGTCTGGTTAGTGGGTAGTTCCCACGGGCGAGGCTTGATGTCCTGATAGATGGCTCTGGCGTCCTTAGATGATCTATTTTATGAACTCTGAAGTATTTGTAATTGTATTCGGAGACTAGCCACAGATGTATAATCTGTGGTATGATGTATTTGTGACTCACCATTATGGTTAAGCATATGATAATATTTTGTTGCTTATTATTGTCTCCATATTTCCCGCTTGATAGGTATTTGTTGACAGCCTTGGGCTCAGGGTACCCTCTTGAGCTACCTGGTGTGACATCCGTCCCGTTAGAATAATAAAAGTTGTACATGGCTCTGTTGTGTGGGTAGAACAAAGGTTGAACTACTTCCTTTCTTTTCTTTTCTTTCCTCATTCACCATCACCCTATAAAAATAAACAATCTCGGTTAATGTCTATTAAAAGATTTAAATACAAAGTCAAGTTAGAATGTACATGGCTCATTTGTGTGGGTAGAGCGAGCTCTAACGTAACTGCCTTTTTTATTTTCTTTCCTCCATTACCATCACCCTACAAAAAAAATATAAAGTCAAGTTCAAGATACAATGTAGGCAAGGTGCAAGAATAAAATAGAGTACAAGGACCTCATGTGTGGGTAGAATATTTGCTAAAGTAATGTTTTTCTTGCATCTTGACTTCTTCCCTCCATCACTATGACCCTGCAAAACATACAATATAAGATAGTTAACTACTGAAAAAATTCTCAATCTAATTGAAGTATCTCAATGTAAGAAAAAACACTTGACTTAAATGTGCTCACCCCACTTGCTTCTAATAACAGTTTACTACGTCTAGTTTGTACCATTAGGGGCTGTTCAGTGCTCCTTGCAGGGTGTTTACCTTTACTGGTGGAGCCTTCTATCCTCTTTTGTTGTTTCCTTCTTGAGAATTATGGCATGTGTTCTTCTTACTTCTTTTACTTTCAAGAGAAGAACCGGCCTTAAAAAGTATAAACTGTTAGAGTTAGGAATAATTATGAAAGGAAATCTTTGAAATATACAAAGTCAAACAGGCTTACAACTTTGTTTTTTGGGTTGGTTGGATAGGTCCTTACGTTGTGTCGACCTGCTGAATATCTTCTGAACCTCATCTTCATTCCTTTTCTACTCATTATTGATCCACTCTCATACGCTCGAGTGTTTCCTTTTTTCATAACCTTCTTTGGTCTTCTTGGCATAGCCCTGGCCTGGAGAGGTGGTTCTAGGTTGGAGTCGTAATCAGGTATCTGGTCCATAATTTTACATCGGCTATTACAAACAAGATTTGTAGTCGCAAGTAGGTTTTATGTTCTCTCTCAAACATCTCCTTTTTTGTACTCATATAAGCGACATAGTTTTCAACCTAATCCTTTTCTAAACATAATTTGCTTGGCACACACGGGTGCCACATACAGGATGCTTGTCAGAGAGTCCCATTTCTAACGTGTGCATGTGTAATTTGTGACATGTTCACCACATACACTCTAGCCATCATGGTACACTTCATTATCTTTTCGTCCCACATTTCCATTCCAAAGTAAGTGTT